>VZTN01003879.1:200985-270607 GCA_013400515.1 Erpornis zantholeuca
GGGCAGAGCGGCCCCGCCGCCATGGAGCGCGCAGAGAGCGCCGCCCGCCCCGGGAGGCTCCGAGCGGGCACGGCCGGGGCTGAGGGGCACCCGGGGGGGCCGCGGTGTGCGAAATGTGGAATACGTAAAACATTCCTCAGTCGGTGTTTGGTGTTTGTATGCTTTCCAGCCTGATCAACAAGAAGCTGCTCGTTGAGCTCTGTGTGATATCCAGCAGCTCACGAGCTCTATGTGATATCCAGGTGTTCGAAAGGCCAATTAATGGTTGGTAGAATCACCTTGCTGATGATGCTGACATTTCAAGAGTCAGAAATAGTTAACAATTTGTCCAGAGTGTAGCAGGGAATGAGAAGGGGATTATGAAGCAAGGTGCTGCCTTATTGTTGCAAAATGTGGAATAAATTAAAATTAAGGAAGGATGTTCTTTGTTGCTTGATCTTTGTGTGCTTTCCACCACATTGACAAGAAGGGAGATTTAATCCCTGGAACAAATAGCACCTAACAAGTTCTAAGTGATGTCCAGGTGTTAGAAGAATGAATTACTTGGAATTGCCTTACTAAGGTGTAGGGCTGGACATGTTTCAATGATCCCAGACCCCAGGGAGGTTGAAAAAGCCTAGGAAGAAGGATGTGCCACTGATGGTGGACACCGGGCAGAATTTATCAACCACAAGGACATTTGGCAGGACCCACAAGATATAAAGTGATAAAGCCAACTCAGCAGCTGGGCTGAAATCAGCTCCGACTGGGGAGGAGGTAATTCCAGCAGGGACAGGTCACAGCCGCTGACCCATGGCCCAGGAAACCACCGACCCAAAAGAAGAGAAGGGCTGAGCGTGGCACTAATTAGCATGAGAAGCGAGAGACTCGTTAACCAATAGAAGATAGAGTACTAATTAATAAGAAAACGAGGTGACACGTAGCCAGTGAACGCTGATCCCTTTGTTTGCTAAAATTTATTAACAGTACAAGTTGTGGTGGTGGCTGTGCTGCCTTTGGGGACTTGCCACCAGCCCCCTTTTCTGCACAGAACTGTCAATAAATCAAATACCTCGACTCTCTGTGGATCAACCTTTGCACCCTGGGGAGAGAACTTGTTTTGGGACAACAGGGAAGGTCCCTGGGGATCTGCTGTACCTCGGGGTGGGGGAATGACTCCTCCTTGGAAGTCATGGATGTGAACACACCCCAGACTGGTCACACCCAGGTTGTCCCTGCAGCTTTGGGGTGTCTGTGAGTGCTCCCTGAGCCCTGGGGGTGACAAAATAGAAGAGCCACGTTAATAGTGGGGAGCGCTGAAGGATTCCTGTGGTTGCATTATAAACGGAATTAAAGTGCCTTTTCCTCACCCAGAGCTGCACCCAACAGAGGCCACACTGTGAGGTGTGAGGAAAAATCATCTTCATGTCCTCCTCACCCTGGGTTTCCATCAGGAGTAGGAATTCTGCCCTGCTCATTCCAGCTGAACACTCTCTTGTTTATTTCTTTATTTCTTTGCTCCATAGGCACAGAAATTCTTGGCCATTCCAGCAATTGTCTCTCTTTCTGGAATATGGTGTTTTCTCTGCTGGTAATTCCTGTTATGAGCTCAGAATTCTTGTTCAGTATTAGCTGTGGTTTATGCTTGAATGGCTGCTAGTTTAATCCCAGGTAGGGCTTTCCACAGGATCCATAATCACTCTCCTTCATCACCCTAAACACTTGCTTTAAACTACCAAATTTCTCTTGGTGTTCCACAGCTTTCATTTTTTTTTTTTTTGTAGTGTCATGTGGGACACAAATCCTTTATCCTTTTCACCCTAGATTTGGCTTAATAGTGTAATTACAAAGTCATTTAGTTGCCTGTTTCACTAAATGTGTCTCTAATTGTCTCCTGTTAGTAGACCGGTGTTTGCTAAGCTACTACAGTTTGTTTGGGGATGAAAATTACATGCAAAATAGAAATATCAGCATCTCCACTCTGTAATCTTGCCTTAATTTTCTCACTCATCAGGTTGATAGCACTAATTAATGCTCCAAAAACCGAACCTGCATTAGTTGGTAGTGGTTCATCCAAGATCTTCTCAGCTGATCACTGAATTTTTAATGCTTTGGTCCTGGTTTCCTTTCAAGTCCCCAGCCAGGTGGTGAGTGTGAGCCAGTCTCTGTGTTTTCTGTGACTGGCAAGGCAAGAGCAGAGCTGGTCTGTTTGGATTCCTGTTGTGAGGGTTCCCCAGGAGCTGCACAGTGTCCGTGGTGCAGTTGTGTTTGTGTCTTTGGCACTGGAGAAGGGAAATATCCAGGTGAGATGAGAGTGGGATGCTGAGAGACAAGGAAGCAGCTCTGGGGGGAAGGACCAAGTGGCCAAGGAGGCCAGTGGCATCTTGGGGTGCTTTTCCATCAGGGCAGGGAGGGGTCCTGCCCCTGTGCCCAGCCCTGGGGACACCTCTGCAGTGATCCTGCCCCTGTGCCCAGCCCTGGAGACACCTCTGCAGTGATCCTGCCCCTGTGCCCAGCCCTGGGGACACCTCTGGAGTGTCATGTCCAGTTCTGGGCCCTGAGCACAGCAGGGTCACAGTGATGCCTTAGGTTTTAACTTTTCTATGTTCCCAACCCTGCCCTGCCCAGTGTCACTCTGCAGTTCCCTGGAGCTCGTTCAGTGCTGTTCTCTCATGCTCACACACACACAACAAAGCCTCTCCAGCTCTCCAAGGACAGCCCGACCCTCCTAGGCCCAACAACTGCAAACCACAATCTTGGGGACAGGGGGGCAAGCTTGGGCAAATTCCATCCTTGCCTGGCTTCTGCTTGGGGAATTGATGCTGAGATCCAAGTGGGAAGAACTCGGGAGCTGTCCTTGTCCATGTTGGGATGCACTGAGGCAGGAGCCTCTGGAGCCCAGAGTGTACCTCTGAAGGCCTTTCCAATCAATCCCTCCTTGATTCCTTTATTGCTGCCTGCTCTCTGTTTCTAGGGAGCCATTTGAGGCATCAACCCAGTCTGGCATTCTGTGAAGGGAACTGTCCAGAGTAAGACAAAGCTGAGCTGGCAGAGCTCAGAGTTTGGGCTGCTCTGGAGGAAATGTTGAAGAGAGAATGGCTCCTGAGGCAGGAGGACATTCAGAATGTTCCACACGAGGTTCTGCTGCTGGGGTTGTCCAGCTCAGCCCGTTTGTGTCCTTGCAGCTTGAAGGCAGAGCAGAAAGGATATTGAGAAGGAGGAGGGGATCAGCCCTGAGGAATTGCTGCATGTGCAGTGTCTTGCTACAGCTTTTCTGCCTGCTGGTGCTGGCATTGTGTTCCCTGCACCCAGGGGTGCTGGGGGAAGTGGCCAATGTCACTGCAGGGCCCCTTTGCAAGGTCACAGCAATCAGGAGAGGATTCTGCTGACTGAGAAAGGGCAAACATCAAACACTCAGTGAAGAATTCTTCCCTGGGAGGGTGGGGAGGCCCTGGAATGGAATTCCCAGAGAAGCTGTGGTTGCCCCTGGATCCCTGGCAGTGCCCAAGGCCAGGTTGGACAGGGCTTGGAGCAGCCTGGGACAGTGGAAGGTGTCCCTGCCCATGGCAGGGGGTGGGACTGAAGAGGTTCAAGGTCCCTTCCAACCCAAACCATTCTGGGATAAGAAGGGTAGGAAGAAGGATTGGACAATTCTAAAATATTTGATTTAACCTGACTCTCTGGAAGGTGATGGGGAGCTTTCTCCTGGAAACTCTTCTAAGCAAGATGGTGATTGGGAATAGCCAGGATGGATTTAAGGACAATTATGCCAAAGGATTAATTGCCTCTGTGATGAGACCAGCTCAGAGCACAAGGGGAGAGCAATGGGTGGTGTTTACTGGACTCTACCACAAAGGCAGCCCTGGTGCCATTTTACCAGCCTGGTGGATGATGTATGGGTTGGGGAAATGAGCAGGAAATTGGAGGGAAAACAGCCTGGATTGCTGGGCTCAGGTGCTGGTCAGCAGTGGGTTAGCAGCACACAGAGTGTACCAGAAGGGGCCGAGAAAACTCTGCTTGTTATCATGATAATTTTAGGAAAATAAATACTTTGCTCCAGAGGGAAATAAATGCTGTGCTCCTTAAGAAATATATTTATATTTGTTGGAAGAGGGAACTAGGCTGGTTGTGGAAAGAAAGCTAAAAATAGACATCGAAGTTCCAGAAGGTTATTCACATTGTGAAGTCTTTTAAAAACCTTGCAGTTGAAATGCCTCTTTTAGTCACTGGTTTAAACACTCATTAGTGCCCATTCCCCCTCAAAGTGCAGACAAAATGAATATATTTCCAAGTTTTTGATTATTTCTTTGAGGCACATTTGGCACTGGAACTTTATTCTCTGGAGCTCGTTCCTCTTGTCTTATAGTGGCCTCCTTCTAACTCAAGTCTTCATCTGCATTTTTATTTTTCTGCATCTTGAGCAAAATAACTTAGTGGACCATGTAAGCTTTGATAGATAATAGTTGTTTTTTTAATCCAAACCCAGAAATTTATGGCCAAAAATCTCGCCATCCCCCTTTGACCAAATATACTTCAAACAGTGTAATTACAGGGGATATCTCGTTTCACAGCTCACAGACAAAGCAAATGTGTTTGTTTTACTTTATTAGATTTCTTATAATACGTTCATACAAACCCAAATGTGCATATACACACTCTGTCAATACTGCCAACTGCAATTTATTAAGTTTTATAAATTTTTTTCCACTAGGTCACTGTGTTGTTAAACAGAGAGTGAAGGCAGGATCAATGCTAAAGATGGGAAGGCTAAATTTCCAAGTAAACCATCTCAGCTTGCTCTTAATAAGTTTATAAGGGATATTCTTGAGGAAGGCTAATTAATCATATGCCTGAAACCTCTCTTAAAGCAGTTGTAGAATAAGAAAAGAGAAGAGACTAAGCAAACAAAGATATTTGGACATAAGCTGTGGCTCATGCTGCTGCTTCCCTCTTCCCTGAGTGCTCAGGCAGTCACTGCAATCCAGAGCTGGAACTGGGAGCAGGCTTTGAGGATAGATCTCGTTGCTTTCTGATGAACTCCAAAGCCCTGGGAGAATCTCTTGGTGTTGACAGCCCCTGACAGTAAATGTCACATGGATTCGGAGGGAGCTCAGAGCCTTCTGGTGACTGCTATGAGAAGAGACACGGTGACAGCAGACCTGATTGATGAGCCGTGCCACGAGGACAGGGAGCTCTGGGTGGTGATTGTCTGTAATTGAATGGTCCACGCAAGTTATTTCTGGGTTTCCACAACCACTCCAGGAGAGTTTTCACAGGGGAGGGCTGTGAATTCAGGCTGAGGTGCTCAGCAAGTCCTTGTTAACTCAGCCCTAGCAGACCCTAAAGCTTAACGGGCTGGTTTAGCTCCGTGCCCAGAGCTATAATGAAACAAAGGGCACGTGGCCATGGCCAGTCCTGCAATTACCTGTAGGAACCTTCCTTTGTCAGCTTTTGCCTCCTCTTTTTAGTGCCTTCTCCTCGTGGCTGGGCTGTGTGCTGTTGGTGATGGAGGCTGTCCCTGGCTGTGACACGGCTGTGCTGTGACACCAGCTCATCCAGTGACACTCCGGGCGTTCACTGGGAGTGGGAGACCTTGGAGCCCCTCACCCAGCGACCAATTAAATTGGCCTCTCTCTCATTAAAACCCCTGTGCAGGCTCTGGTGTGTCACAGACCTTTAAAATCTCCATTATGAATTCCACTTTCTTGTGGGTATTTTTAGCTTCCACTTGAAGAAATGATTATTGTCTCTTGCACTTAAACATATCAATTTCGGCTCCACAGACATCTCCTCTGGGCCACAGTCAAAGACCTGATCTGACTTGAACTGCTGAATCCTTAGGGAGGATTTCAACACAGCTCCAAGCGCTCGGACATTGGAACTGTGCAAGGAGGAAGAGGGAAAGAAAAGCAAGCCCTCCCCCCTTCCCTTTGGTTAGGCAGGAGCACATCCCTTACAGATTTACTTGGTTGTGCCAATTTAATGTGATTTCTTCTGAGGGCCTGGAACCACTCAAGGAAGGCTGACAGGTTTTATCAACAGAATGGAAACTGAAGTGATAAGGTGAGAGTTGTTGACCTGGTAACTAAAAAACAGAAAACTCCAGTGTCCCTCCAGCTAAATATTGCATTCCTCAGGTAAGTAAACGATGGCAGCAGCTGTGGTGTTGTCACCGAGCGAGAGAGTGTTTGAGTGCAGAGGAGCAGGAGGTGAACTGTGAAAACAAACACATTCAGTTTGCCACAGACTATTTCCCTCTATTACTTTTAATGAGAGCTAAACTCCAAAATGCACAATGGGACAATAATATGGTGGGGAGAAGGAACTCTGCGTGCAGCTCTGAAATTCCAGACACCCGGCTGTAATTAAAATGATTGCTGGTGTATTATTAATGGCTCGCCAGGAGTTGGAGGCTGTTATCAGGTTTGGGACCAATTGGTCCAAGTCAGTGCACAAGTGACTGAAAGGCAGTGCTGTCCCTGAAGGAGCTGAGTTAACAGCCTGAACCCACAGCGCTCGGAGGAGCTGGGAAATGAGAGAAGTGTGAAAAGGTGAGAGGAGCAGTGTTAAAACCCAACCCTGAAGGGGCTGGCAAGAAGCAGCTGGGTCACCGTAGGCAGATGTTAGTAAATACAGCCTAAGTGTGTGTGTGGGGTTATCACTTTTATTTGTTTTAGTTCTGAAATTGCAGTGGGGGAGGACAGCTGGGAAGCAGAGACCTCTAATGAGTGACGATTTTGAGGGAACGGGCACAAAAAGCACTCCAAGTCTTTCATTCCTCCTTTCCCCCTGGTATCTCCCTGAAAGCACGCTGGGATTAGGTAGGAAAGGGAGCTGTCACAGTCCTCCCAGAGCCCTCAGAATTGTTGCCTGACAGGATATGAAGGCTTCAGCAGCTGAACAAAGAGGCACACGACAGAGCTCGTGTTCGGTGTCCATCTCCCCTCGCTGGCACCTGGCCTGCTCGGCACAATTGGCAACGGCAAATGCCAAGCGATCCCTGCCTATTCAACCTCTCATTCACGCTGACTCTGCTTCTCACATGAAAGCAGTTTTGTACTCACCATGTTTGTCATCCTGCCATGTAGCTTCTCTTTTTGCTGTTACAGTTTCTTTTTGTCTCAGGTGAGGGTACCAGAGCTGCGCTGCGTGTTGGAGAAGCGGAGCTCTCCCTTGATGCCAACAGGGGCAGGGCTGTACTTCTCCCTCCTGAGAACTCTAAACTTTGGGATTTGTTTTTGCCTGCTCTTGAGCAATGGGGTCATATATTCATAGAACAAGCTGTTATGATGTTGAGATGCATTTCCTAAATTGTGCAAACTAGCTCAGAGCCCATCACTCTGCGTGTAAAGCGCTGCTTTTTGTGGATAACCAGATTATAGCTGTCAGGGCTGAAATTTATCTTCCACTTCATCATGAGGCTTGCTCAGTGTCGTGGCACCTTGAACTTTTCGCAGTAAATATTATCCTAATTAATTTAGTTTTAATCAGAAAACTTCTTCACTGTTCTCCTAACTTTTCAAATCATTTCTGAGCACATTGAACACCGTGGACCTTAATCCCCATGGGACTCCACTGCTGATCGTCTTCCCCTGTGAAAACTCATCCTTTAGGATAATCTTCTTTTTCCAATGCTAAATTGTAACTCTGTGAGGTCCTTACCTGTAGTTCCTGGCTGGTTTAGTTTACTTAAAAGCCTTTGATGAGACCTTCTATGCATGAGGTTTCTGGAAGCTTGGGGTGAGCTGGAAATGCAGGGAAAAATTCTCAGCTGGATCTCTGCTATTTACATGCTTTTGACTCCTTCAAAGAATTCCAGCAGATTTAGAAGGCTTGGATTCCTTTTACAAAAGTCATGTTTACTTTTCCTTAACATGTTACTTTTATTCATGTATTCACTAATTCTGTTCTTTACTGGAGCTTCAGCCAACCTGACCCATATGGACATTGGGCTTAGTGGTCTGAGGCTTCTCGAATCGCCACTGGATTTATTTCAAAAAACCTGATTTCTTATTAGTTACCTTCCAGTCCTTTGATAATCACAGCAATTTTCAGCAAAAGGTTACGTACTGAGGGTATTAGCTCAGATGATTCATATTTAACATTCTCTAAAAACCTTGTGTGAATTCCATCGGGTGCCCAGTGAAACGCTGTTACTCACTTTATCTGCTTTGTAATCTCCCCTTAACACCCCTAAATTAAGACAAGGCTTCTGTGAAGGCCTTATAAACAAGATTCTGCTTCTAGAGTTTCCAAGATTCTCCAGGTGAACAGAGGTTTAAAAAAAAAACCCCAACAATTTGGGATTTTTTGTGATGGCATCGTGTTTTCGGAGTGCTCCTTCCCCACCTGTGTGGCTCCCGCAAGCTCCTTGCTCTTGATGTGTTCAAGAAGGATTTATAACATTCTTTTCTATTTCTTTAGCAAACTGCTTCTAAACTCTTTCTTCCGTCTATGTTATTGTGCTTTTACATTTAGTCTGCCAGAATTTATGTTCTTTTTAGATTTCCTTTTTCAGACACAACTTCAGCTTTTTGCAGGATACCTTTTAACTTCCAAGAGCCTCCCTGATCCTGCTGTTTTATGATGCAAGCTTTTTGTTTTCCTCTCAAGTCTTTTTTTTGACAGGTTATATGCATTTGCTTTGAGCCTCCAATATAAAATCCTAAAATAGTCTACCCGCCATCTGAAAACATTTTACCTTTCTAGCTGCCACTCTGAGCGTTTTCTGTAACAAATTCCCTCATTTTCCAATTTTCCTCTTGCTGGAATCAGGCACAAACCACTTGATTTGCCAACATTGCTTCATTTCAGAGGATGCAGTCACGAGTCAGATAAAAGGATTAAGGGTTTGGCCTAACCCAGTCTCTGGGAAGGCTGGAAATACCAGCCATTAACATTTCACTAATGGTAATTTCCCTGATTTAGTTACCTGAGGAACAGGCAAGGCAGCAGCTTGCCAAAGATGGTGATGGTGGGAATTCCTGCCCTGGAACATCCACTTCTGTCTGCAGCCTACAACAGACCAAATGACAGATAATTGGGAGAAAAAAAATCAATCTGAGGTGATTTATCACCACGTCACTGAAGTTTGATACTAATTAGTGTGAGTGATTTGGGGCAGGGTGCTGGTGGCAGCCAGAGTGAGGAGCAGAGGCACAGTGACAATGTCCAGTTGTCACATCAGGAGTGACTGGGGGGTGATGGACAAGGTGTGAGAGCAAGTGGTTCTCACACCAGAGAATCACAGAACCACGGAATCCCAAACTGGTTTGGGTTGAAGGGACCTTAAAGTTCATCTTATTTGTCTTGGTTTGAGACAAAACCCAGGGGAGAAAGACACCCCAAGACACCATCCCACCCCTGCCATGGGCAGGGACACCTCCCACTGTCCCAGGCTGCTCCCAGCCCCAATGTCCAGCCTGGCCTTGGGCACTGCCAGGGATCCAGGGGCAGCCACAGCTGCTCTGGGCACCCTGTGCCAGGGCCTGTCCACCCTCCCAGGGAACAATTCCTTCCCAATATCCCACCCATCCCTGCCCTCTGGCACTGGGAAGCCATTCCCTGGCTCCTGTCCCTCCATCCCCTGTAAATTGTCTCTCTCCATCTTTCCTGTGGGCTCCCTTCAGGCTCTGCAAGGGAGATCACAATGAGCTCACCCCAAAGCTTCTCCTTTCCATGCCGAACAATCCCAATTCCCTCAGCCTTTCCTCATGGCAGAGCTGCTCCATCCCTCTGCTCATCTCATTGTGGGGGACTGTGCCAAAAGCTTCACAGAAGCCCAAATAATCAAGAGTTTAGACCTCATGACTTCAGCTCCCACCTGTCACAACCTTGGGCGTGCTCTGACCCAGCACAGCCCCTCTTGGCATCCGATTCTCTTCCAGGTCTCTTCAGCTGCTCCTTGCAGAAAGCAGGAGCTGCTCATGGACAGCTCCAGAGCCGTTTGGGATCAGCAGCGATGCCAGGCAGGTGAGTAAAGCCTTCTTTTGGGTGAGAGAGGCAGCAGCACTCGGGCACTGCAGAGCACCTTGAGCCACCCCACACCGTGACGGTGCCACTGCTGAGTGGCACCGAGTGCTTAGCAACAGGGAGAGTGATGGGGATACAGATGAATTGACTGTTTTCTGAGCAAGCTGGGTAGGAACAGAAGTAATTAGCTGCTAGCTGATGAAAAGGCATGCTTAATTATTAGTATAATTATAGATATAATAGACCAGGAATTATTCAGTAAAAGTAAGAAGGCCAATATGTTACAAAGAAGGTAATGGGAATGGAGGAGAGAATGACAGCGCTGTGAATTCTTGAGAGGAGATGTAAAGAATTAAGATGATAAATCAGGAATCTTTTGGGTTTCTAGTCTCTGACATATCAACTCAATTTAGCAGTGGTAGAAGGGTACACAGAGCTAACGAGGTCTGTGACTTGCATGATTTCTTTTATATAAGAACCCCTATATATAAGGGTTTATATAATGTTGATTTAACTGATGGAATGCCAATGAAATCGAGCTGTGCTTTCATAAATCTCAGAACCTGCACAATTTCACAGGGATCTTTGCTCTTCTTCCAGCACAGCCATTTCATTCGATGGATCCTGCAGGAAGCTCGGCTGGAGCTGCTTCTGATCAATATTGATAATTGATTATAATTGTTCGATAAAGCAGGACTGCTTTCCCCGACACCCTGAGAAATCATCTGGCTCTGAAGGTGTCATGTTAGTCATCCTGGCTGCTGCAGCTTAAATTGCTTTCTTTGGGAAAATGGCTGGAGAGAACAGGC
Organism: Erpornis zantholeuca; assembly: GCA_013400515.1. Taxonomy (NCBI): domain Eukaryota; kingdom Metazoa; phylum Chordata; class Aves; order Passeriformes; family Timaliidae; genus Erpornis; species Erpornis zantholeuca. The sequence continues at coordinate 211,746 of VZTN01003879.1, forward strand.
TGAACTGCACTAGCGTCAGGAGTACATGGCTGACGCAGGATGTAGGATCACTAACTTGGGTAATCTGGGCAAGATTAAAGCATTTTAAGATGCTTTTTTTCTGTGTCAGAATGGACACAGGGAGAGCTGGTCCTGCCTTTGTGCTGGGGATTGGAGTGGGTGCTGGTGGGGCAGCAGTGACCTGGTGTCTCTGTGAGAATCTGCAGCTGAGAGGACCAAGATGCCTCTGATGTTTTCTAAAATTGTAGTAGCTTCCAAAATTCTGTCAGTGGGATGGGAGGCTGGCACCAGCAGCTCTGATCTAGATCCTGGGAGTCTGGGAGCAGCAGTGCCAAAGGATTATGAGCCCTTGTACCCACTGCGCTGATTGGGGAGGAAAATCAAGATAAAAAGATTTTATTGAATTAGTACCTGAGGACTAATTATTAAAATGGCTTTTGATGAATGAGTTGTGAGTCAAGCTGGTCTGGCAGACAGTATTTTGATGAGGTGTTTGTGAGACAGATAGTCCTAAGATGGTGAGATGAACACAAACCACTAACCTTAATGATGATGTTAATGCAGAAATGATACAAATGTGCAGGAGCAATTGCTGTGTGAAGCCACTGTGGTGCATCAGGGCAAGCTGGGGACAGACAAACTCTAATCAGCCTCAGCCGGGCACAGAATCCTTGAAGAGTGAAGCTGGATGAACTCCCAGCTGATCACTTAGTCCATCTCCTCCTTCCACAGCAGAAGCAGAAGTGCCTGTGGCATTCCTGGCGTGTGCAGAGCACTTGTTTCACTGGAGCAGGCTTTGATCTGGCACAGGGCTGCTACTGCACTGACCCTGCACCGTCAGGGCTGCTCCTGCTTCTCTCTGTGCCTTGCTCTCTGTTGGCACCTCCTGTTCTCAGTCTCTTGATTCAGGTCGTGTTTTGCATTGTCTTGCTGCGTATCCTGTCAGCCTTTCCCGAGGAGCAGCACCCAAGCCTGGATGTGCCTCTGTGCTCAGGTGTTTCGGAGGACAGCAGAGGACCTGCGAGATGTCTGGCAGGTAATTCTGCTACCAGAGCTGCTCAGGATAATAACCTCTCTCTCTCTGCTCAGGATAACAATCCCTGTGCAGCCTGTGATCCAGCAGAACCTTCAGATTGTTCATTTTTCCAGGCTGCTTCCTGCCAGCTGGTGTCTATCCTGTGTTTGTGCACTTTGTCCTGCCCGAGTGGAACCACTCTGCTTTTTACCAGTGAGATGCCTCCTGTATTTACTGACTTGTCCCAATTGTCAAAAGTTTTTAACACTGCTCTCCCCCATGCATGTGCAGCCACTCTTCACAGATTTAATCTTGGCAGGTTTAATAAACACACAGTCCATTCCCTCATCCAGGCTATCAATAAAATATTGAATGGATCTTATGAGCAGCTGGGTAACCATTCAATTTGTCCTTTGCATTTCACAGTGAGCCATTGGAAACTGCTCTCAGACTGCAGATTCCAACTGGATTTGTGTCAGGACTTCAGCCAAGGCACTCTTCACTTATGGATATCACGTGGGATGATGTCAGGAGCCTCAGGTGTGTGGGATCTGCTGCTTCTTCCTTATCCACAAAGTCTCATCCACTGGAGAGCAAAATTGGATTGGGTCAGCTTCTTTTGTTCCTGAGGGATTCACGTAGACAAGGACTCATCTCCCCATTAGTTTCTATACACTTCTGATTATTCTGCTGTTTTGCTTTTCCTGGGTGTTAAATCTTTTGATATCTCACTCATTCTGTTCGATTTGTGGGCAACTCCCAGTGTTTGAAAGTGTAAGAACTTTGTGGGCAGTTGGGAAGGCAACAGATCCAAACCTCTCACTGGGAGAAATGCTGTGCCAAATGTGAAATTCCTGTGATAATTCACAGAGTCACAAGTGGTTTTCAAGAGAGTGGTGGAAGGAATGTTTTGACAAAAAAGAAATTATTTCATTTCAGTCTGAGAAATGATGATGCAAATCAGCATGATTTAAAAAAGAGATTTCAGGCAGCCTTGAGAGAATTCTGAATAGTTTGAACTGCAAGTCTGAGCAGCCTTGTAGAAATTGTCTGGTGGATTAGAAACTGAGAAGAAATTCTTCCCTTTGAGGGTGGGCAGCCCCGGGCACAGGGTGCCCAGAGCAGCTGTGGCTGCCCCTGGATCCCTGGCAGTGCCCAAGGCCAGGGTGGACAGGGCTTGGAGCAGCCTGGGACAGTGGGAGGTGTCCCTGCCATGGCAGGGGTGGAATAGGGTGGTCTTTGGGGTTCTTTCCTACCCAAACCAGTCTGTGATTCTACAATAAATACGTCCATGGCCACGTAAAAGAAGAAGTTGTGAAAGAAGAAGTTGGGAAACCTAATTTTGGGGTGCACTGACTTCCTTGCCTATAATAGATTGGTAGTGAACAGCTAAGGAAATAGAACTGGAGATTAGACTAAATTTCATAACCTTTTAACCCAGAGAACCTGGCTCTTGTTTGCGGAGTGTTTTCTGAACTCTCCTGCAGGCTCAGTGTTGACAGGAGCTTAATCACAGCACAGGGTGACCTTTGCACAGCTCAGTGAGAAGTGCCCCTGTGCTGGGCTTTAGAATCTGCTGCTCACTGCACACACGTGGCTGCAGGTTTGATCCCTCCAAAACAACGGATTATCCTCTGCTCTGTAGCACTTGTGGAGGGTTTGATACTGTGTGGGTGGGAAGTGCATGCATATTTATGTGAACACTCCAGTGGATGAGGGGAGGAAGAAAGAATAACCATTGCAGTTGGGATGAATGATTTGCTGTTATTCAGAAACACTGGTTTTGCCTGAATTTGGTGTTTCACAGAAGAATACCAGGCAGCAATCTCTCAGCTATGTGTGCATTAATGAGCCTTCAGGTCAGTGCCTTTTCTGCTCTGCACTTCTGTTGTGTGGAATTGTCATTGTGGGAATGCCTTGAATTGTTTGGAATAACCAGAGAATCCTGGAATGGTTTGGGATGGAAGGGACCTCATGCAGTGGCACCCCTGCCATGGCAGGGACACCTCCCACTGTCCCAGGCTGCTCCAAGCCCCAGTGTCCAGCCTGGCCTTGGGCACTGCCAGGGATCCAGGGGCAGCCACAGCTGCTCTGGGCACCCTGTGCCAGGGCCTGCCCACCCTCCCAGGGAAGATGGAACTGCTGGTGGAGGAGAAAAACCAAAAGTGTCATCAAACTCCCATGGGAGCGGCAGATGTATTCCATGCAGGAATATTGAAATGTGACCAGGAGCTCTGTTACTGATCCCTTAGGTTTGAACTTTTCTATGTTCCCAGCCCTGCCCTGCCCAGTGTCGCTCTGCAGTTCCCTGGAGCTCGTTCAGTGCTGATCTCTCATGCTCACACACACACAACAAAGCCTCTCCAGCTCTCCAAGGACACCCAGACCCTCCTAGGCCCAACAACTGCAAACCACAATCTTGGGGACAGGGGGGCAAGCTTGGGCAAATTCCATCCTTGCCTGGCTTCTGCTTGGGGAATTGATGCTGAGATCCAAGTGGGAAGAACTCGGGAGCTGTCCTTGTCCATGTTGGGATGCACTGAGGCAGGAGCCTCTGGAGCCCAGAGTGTACCTCTGAAGGCCTTTCCAATCAATCCCTCCTTGATTCCTTTATTGCTGCCTGCTCTCTGTTTCTAGGGAGCCATTTAAGGCATCATTACGACTCTTCCTTCTTTTTGTCCCCCATCTTCTGCAAGAGGGGTTCCCTTCTGCTTCCTCATCCTTACAGCTTAAGGAGCTGCAGGAGTATTTTAGATGTCGTTCATGTGTGCAGAAGTGTTCTTGCTTGCTGGTATCCTTTTTTTCTAATGTCCCCTGCACAGGCAGAGTCAGGAATGTTCCTGGTGACGAAGCAGATCCATGGGAATGTTCTGAGGAGAGGGGTACAAGGCAGTGTAGAACAGATTTATAACACTGAGGTGAGTCAGTTCTTAGCAGAGAGGGCTTGGGAGTATTAACTCCCAGTGACTTCCACTACAAGGCAGCTGTTAACATATTACTGTGAATTGGTTTGGGGGAAGAAGAAGAAGAAAAAAAAAATGATTAAAATTGCATAAGTAGATAAATTTTAAAGCGACAGAAATAATAATGACATGAAAATTGGCTGCAAGACCTGAGCGACAGCAACAATGGAAGGTTTTAAAAATAAATGGGTAGCCAGGAAAGGGTGCGGGGAGAGAGGCTGCCTGCAGATCACAGAGGCACCTGAGCTTGACAGTTTCTATGACTGCACGAAGCAGAGCCAGAGCCAAGCCCCTGCTCCCTCCCAGCACATTCTCCTGCACGGCAATCAGCCCCGGCACCAGGCTGCTGAGGAGAAGCCTCCCACTATTTAGTATTCATTAGAGATGGCATTTTTCAGATTGCAGTGCGGAGTGTAAACAAGCCACGCTGGAGGGAGAGTGGAGAGCAGCCTTTCTCACAGCTCTGATTTATTTCTTGTTGATATTCACTCACTCCACAAACCTGTGGTAGCACCAGTTTGAAGGAGCTGCCGAGCCAGCCCTGTTTTCCAGCGCTCTTCGCAGGGAGCCAGCCCAGCAGGAGGCAAAGCACAGTCCCTGCAGGCTGGGGACAGGCGTGTGTGTGGCTCCCTCGCGGGGCTGCAACATCTGGCAGCTTTCTCTGTGCCTCTGCCCGGGATCTGCCAGCTGCCTGCTCGGTATTCCATGGCCACTGCAGCTTGGAACCTCGTCTGCAGGAGGAGGGAGCCTGTCCCCATGGCCGGGAGCTGCAGCTCTGGGCAGAAGCTGCCAGGACACATCTTTGAGTTTGTGTTTATTTAAATGTGTGCACACGTCCTGTCCACATGGAGTCAAACGGTGCAGAAGGTGCCAGGAGCCCTGGTACTCTGAGAGTGACCAACTGCTGTCACAGCCAGGCAGGGACAGGCACCAGGAGAGCCACGTCCTGCCTTGTGGAGAGCAGGGCATGGCCCACGCTGCATCCCCTGTTCTGTAGGTGTCAGACTGGCTTTTTCCAGGGGAGCTGGATGTCAGCCAGCCAGGAATGACCCAGGGGTGCTTTTCCAGCACCTCTGAGCTGATGCCTTAGGTTTGAACTTTTGTATTTTCCCAACCCTGCCCTGGCCAGTGTCACTCTGCAGTTCCCTGGAGCTCGTTCAGTGCTGTTCTCTCATGCTCACACACACACAACAAAGCCTCTCCAGCTCTCCAAGGACACCCAGACCCTCCTAGGCCCAACAACTGCAAACCACAATCTTGGGGACAGGGGGGCAAGCTTGGGCAAATTCCATCCTTGCCTGGCTTCTGCTTGGGGAATTGATGCTGAGATCCAAGTGGGAAGAACTCGGGAGCTGTCCTTGTCCATGTTGGGATGCACTGAGGCAGGAGCCTCTGGAGCCCAGAGTGTACCTCTGAAGGCCTTTCCAATCAATCCCTCCTTGATTCCTTTATTCCTGTCTGGGATCTGTTTCTAGGGAGCCATTTAAGGCATCAGAGCCATGAGTTCCTGTAAACCATAATTCCTGAGCCCTGGGAGCTGTGGTGTGGGGGTTGCACACTCACCCCAAGCCCCCCCAGATGCTGCTGTCAAAGGCAGAGCTGGGAATGCTGAGGAGAGTCCCCAGCTCTGCCCCAGCCCCTGCCCATGGGAGCGTAGGGAGCCCCAAATTACCATGGATCCTTCCAAACGCAGAGCTCACATCACCCTGCTGACACAGGTGCATCCCTGCTCTTCAATAGGAATTTTCCTTTGGGAATTGCTTCTCTGAATTCCCTCCCTGGTGCTAGAAATTCCTTTTCCCACCTCTCCAGATCCCTGCTCCCTGCAGTGCCAGGGCAGAGCCCTCCCCATCCTTCCCTTTCCAGCTGGAGGTGCTGCACATCCTCTTTTCTCCACAGCCTCCCTCCTTTGGAAGCCCTGGTGAACATCACTCTCTTTCTCCAGAGGGATTCATGACATTATCTGAGGAATATTTGATTTCCCCCCAACTCCCTCACAGCACCGCCCAACTTAAAAACGAGACCTATTCAAAAGTGCAGGAGCTTCCTAAAAGGAAATTAAAAGCAGCTGCTCTAAGGATGCAGAAGATGAGAAAGGAGATAAACCCACCCTGTCTGAAGCTCAGAGCAATATATCACTAAGTGAAATAATTCTACAAGGGACCAAAAAGGCAATATTCTAACAGCAGAGTGGAGGAGAGTATTCAAAATCAGGGGTTTCTGAGCAAATAAAGAAACTATGGGAAAAAAATTAAAAAACCCATTAAGTGTGAAGCTAAACCTGTAGGGCAGGCGAGGGAAAATTTTAAGGTGCAAACTCGCTAAAGGAATCATAAAAATGTTGTAAAAATATATACAAAATTCGTATTTTTCCAGAGGTTTGGTAATCAGATGACCTGTCTCTAATAGGATTTCCTGTAAGAGGGGAAAGTAAAGTGAATTTTGTGTTGGTGCTGTCTGTAGTTGAGGTAGGTTGGTCTCCCATGAGAGCCAAACTTATGGGGACAAGTGTAAGGAACCGTCTCAAATTAAATGACAATAAAAATCATTTTAGGACTAATTGATAAGATGAAGAGTCAGAAATTACCAAGACCATCTGGTAATCACTCAAGAGCTCTGGAGGAAAACAAATATGCAATTATGGAGCTACAATAGTGTGTAACCTGTCACTTAAATCAGTTTCCCTGCAGGAGGGATGGAAGTTGGGAGATGTGACAATAATCCTGGAGAAGGTCCCCAGGAGTGAAGGGAAGAACTGCAGATGGGCATGGTGCAGGCTGTGCTGAGCAAGGGAGGAGAAATGATAAGGAAAAAAATCAGAATAAATGGATAAACCCCGAGGTATTTGGGAAATTTTTTCTAGTGAGAAACCACAATTCGCAAATTTGTTGGAGTTTGGGAAAGAGTCCTGAAAAGGCACTGAAGGACCTACTGAGAACTACACAAGAAATAATCTGGTGGGTGGGACCATGGCTCCTCTGTCTGCAGTGTAAACCTGTCCTAGATATGAACACAGAATTCCCAAATCCCAGCATCACTGAGGCTGGAAAAGCTCTCCCAGCCCATGGAGTCCAAGCTGTGCCCCATCCCCACCTTGTCCCCAGCCCTGAGTGCCACCTCCAGCCCTTCCTGGGACACCTCCAGGGATGGGCACTCCAAACCTCCCTGGGCAGCACTGCCAAGGCCTGAGCACCCTTTCCATGGGGAAATTCCTGCTGCTGTCCACCCTGAGCCTCCCCTGGCCCAGCCTGAGGCTGTTCCCTCTCCTCCTGTCCCTGTTCCCTGCCAGCAGAGCCTGACCCCCCCCGGCTGCCCCCTCCTGTCAGGGACTTGTGCAGAGCCACAAGGTCTCCCCTGAGCCTCCTTTGCTCCAGGCTGAGCTCCTTTCCCAGCTCCCTCAGCCTCTCCTGGGGCTCCAGCCCCTTCCCAGCTCCGTTCCCTGCCCTGGACACACTCCAGCCCCTCCATGTCCCTCTGGCCGTGAGGACCCAGAAGTGGACACAGGACAGGAGTTGTGGTCTCACCATAATCTTATAAATCTCACTCACATCCTCCTTGCTCTCTCCAAACTGAGGAGCTCCTTTAGTGTCTCTTGCAAAGCAACAACTGAAAATCAGCATAATGTGGTTGATGGTTCTTGACAAACCTTGTAATGGAGCTGTAAAATCCCTTGCCATGGGATATTATGGATGCTCCAAGTTTACTTGTGCTCCGGGGGTAGCGGGAGAAGTTAATGGAGGGAAGTTAAAGCAGAACCTGTTCAACAATAAAACCAAGGATTGTGACTTGGAAAGTCCCAAGACACCCATTGTTGGGAAAGAGAATAACATTCCAGAAAAGCACTGCTGCATTCCTGGCGTGTTCTTAAACCCCTTCCCTGGGCATCTGGATTGGGAAGCTGCTGCTGGAGCAGGGGAACCTTCTCCTGACCCAGTGCAGCCTCCGCTGTGCTTTGTTCTGTTCCGTCAGAAGCAAATGAAACACGGCTCCGAATGTAAACACTTGTGATGGCTCCGCTCCCCACTACACAGGCAAACAATGAATTTTTATTCGAATGCTAATGAAGATCTCACCACGAGGCTGCTGGGGCTCAGCGAGCACTAGAAAGAGGAAAGCTACATGGGAGAAATAACGAGAGGGTCTTTAGAAAGGGATGAATATGTATTGGAGAGATTGATGTCATTAACCACTCACAGGTCAAAAATACACTTGAAGCTACTGATGTAATTTGAAGTAGGTAAACAAGTCTAGGGAAGAAAGTTTTCCTACAATTTGTGCATCTGTTGTGATCTGAAAAGGAGAAATTTGTACTCCTTGCATCGCTTTAACTCCAAATGATCTGGGCTTTGTAGTCAAAAGGCAGCTCTTTCCACAGGCATCTAATCTGGATCTCTTTTGGTTTTTGGATCAGAGCTGAGACAAGCTCCTTTTACAAATTTGTGCTGCAGTCTACTAAAAGAGCTGTTCCTTGCCAGGAGAATATTACACACAGTTCTGAGAAAAATGAACAGAGTCAGCTCGTTTGAGAGAGAACTGATGCTTACTCACAACACTGATAATCCTGACATTTACTGAGGAGTGCCACGGCTCCCAGGCCAATCAAAAATCCCCAGAGGATACAGGCTTTGTGGTTTTTGTTGTTTTTTGTTTTTTTTTTTTTTTTTAAGTGATGCTTCTCATCCTATTGATTCGGGATGAGCTTCACCCTTCTGAAGTATTTGACTAAAAAAAACAATCCAACGATGTGGATCCCAACTCCTCCCCCCGAGTTCCACGCAGCTGTACCAGCCTGCCTTGGCACACTTGTTAATGGCTGTGGTGTGGTTAATGATGCTCCTCCACAGCTTGTCAGTGCCTTGCGTGTCATTTTTCATTCCTGCAGGGTATTAAAAGCACTTGTGCAAGAGTTCTTGGTGCCTTGATTGCAATTAAAAATGATACTTGGAACGATGCCACTCGACACCTTGGCAGAGGAGCCCGGGCTCGGAGGAAATTCCTGTTGGTGACATCAGGGTTCTGCCCTGTCTGTGCTTTGGATTTGGGAGCATCCACAACTCCTGGATCCCGTGCAGGATTCCTCGGGATTAGTCCTGCCTGAAAAACACTATCAGAAGGCTCTCGAGTGCTCAAGTAGATTATGTCAAGCAGTTCCCTTTTGATCATTATTATAAAGAAATGTTCAAATAGTTCTGGAATATTAGTGATGCAAAATTTTCATTACAGTCACTGTGATAATTAACTCCTGCCATATCATGCTCCTCATCTAGGAATTCCATTATTCTGCTTTTATTATCATTTTGACCAACTTTCAACATACAAAGCTGTTTCTCTGTCTCATCTTTTATCTTTTTTAAGTAGACAAGAAACCCGAATAGTGGCAAAGAATTTTCTGACAAAATTATTTTTCAGGGAAGGAAAAAATCCTTATTTATCAAAACTTGAACTTTTCACAGGAACATACATTCCAGATGTCAGGAGTTGCAAAATCCATCACTTCAGGTGGTAGTTTGTTCCCAAATTTAATCATCACTGCTGTTAAAAAATGTGGGTTTCATTTCTGCTTTGAATCACTTTCATTTTTCAGTCCTCAGTCTTTCCTCTGTCTCGGCGAGATTAAAAAAGCCTCGCTTGATATTTCCCCCTTGTGAAAGTTCTTATGGAATTGCCCCACAATTGAGCTGTTTAAGCTTCCCATCTACACATTCTCCTCTCCTCATATACTTTTTATGGCTCTTTCCTGCCCCCAATCCAATTTTCCCTCCGTGTTCAATGGGAGCACCAGAACTGTGGATGTGCCAGGCCTTTCCCTGCTGGGCTCCATCATCTCCGAGGTCTTTCCCAGCCCAGTGAATTCTGTGATGCTCTGGGGTTGTGTCTCAGTGCTGCTGGGGGAAGGTGGATTCCTCATTCCTGCTCACTCCCCCCCATTTCATCTCACTTTACCTTCAACTGTGGGCAGCTCTGTGCCCGCCGAGCCCTCCGAGATCTGCGCTCCAAGAGCAGTTTTGTGCTCCAAAAGCAGCCCAAACTCTCTGCTGCTTCATCCCCTGCCCCTTCTCGACCTCCCTCCTCTTGTAGCTCGCAGGAGATGAAGCAGGAGCAGCCTCTTGGTGGCTGCTCGGGGTCTGCGAGCTCTGCACACCTCCTAGAAATTGCTTCTCTAACCCTTTTCTTCCCTTTGTGCCATTAAATCCATTTATTTTATGAATAATAGCAGGGCCCGTGTTTAGTATTTCACCTCTCAGCATTAAGCACTCAGTCTCCTTTCTCTGGTGACTGATGGGGTAGCTCTGCTCATATATTTACATTCTCACTGCCAGACACTTTCAGTGCATGGTCTTTTCCAGTAAGGATTTTAGTCTGACTAGATTCCTTAAAACATTCTCTTTGATATAAAAAAAGAATCTTTCACTTTTATGACTTACACTCTCTTTTCTGTGCTTTATGGCCATATATTTTAATATGCTGTTGGGTTTGTCACCAGGATTTGCCGTTTGCTGCCGATTTTATTTCCTGTGTTTTGTTTCATCCAGCTTTTTTTTTTTTCTTTTATTTCCTTTTAATTTAACCCCCTCCCGTATTTATATGCATGCATTTATGGTTCTTAATTGAGGGAGCAGCTTTGTTTAGCCTCGTAGTCCATTTTGATGAATAAAATTTCACCTGTTATCCATTCCTGTCCCTTCACTCTTCCCTGCACTGAGCTCTTCCTCTGCGCTGCCTCAGTACTCAGTATTTGTGTCGTCCCGACCCTCAGCAATCTGTTTACCCTTAGCTCATGACAGATTTCCCCCAGCTCCCACTTAATTAAACACATCCTAGATGTTTTCCTGAGCCTGATTTTTCCAAGGTCTGATTTCTGTGGAGTTCTGATGGAGCCCATCACCTCCGGAGAGCATCTCCTCCCCCTGTGCCTAATTGGAGCTGTGTGTGTAACCGGGAGCGTTTCAGAGAAGCTGCCAACAGCACCCTGGGGCTAAATCTTCAGCCAGCAGCCTGACTTTGCCTTCCAGGATGCTTCACTCGCAGTTCCCTTTAGGATCTGTGACATGCAGCAGGACCTCGTGCTCCTCCCCAGCATTTCCCACCCAGGTGTCTCGGGAGAGGCCTTTGTGCTCTCCCTGTAAGTCAGCAAATCTGTCAGCACTTGTGCAGCTGCTCTGTGCTCCTGCTGTTTGAATCCCCAGCAGCACAGCCGACCAAAAATTCTCAATTTTAAAATGGATTTTCAGGCTGAGCCTTCCTGGAGCTGGCAGCTTTGCTTCTCCCGAGCTGGAAGGCAGCTCCCCACTAATGTTCTGTGGCTGCCCCATCCCTGGGAGTGTCCAAGGCCAGGCTGGACTGGGCTTGGAGCAGCCTGGAAGAGCTGGAACCGTGGCAGGGAGCGGAACAAGATGAACTTTAAGGTCCTTCCAAGCTGACCATTCTGTGATTCCCCACTGGGCTAAACTATTGACTGAGAGAGGAGAGCAGAGTGTGAGCGAGGCCTCGTCCCTCACGTCCTTTTACTCCGGGTTTGTGCTTCAGATTTGTTCTCTCTTTGTCTTTCCAGATTAGCAGCTCTGGCCTCAAACTGCTCTGGGGCTGTGCTGGCAGGAGCTGGAGCAATTATTGAAGCGTTAGTGGCTGCCCGGGAAGCTCCTGCAAGGCAGGTGAGATCACTGAGCTCTGTCCAAAGGCAAACACAGTTTACTCCTCTGAAAAAGAGAAACCAAGGAACGAGAGGCCACTCTTCCCAGAAATAAATCTGAAAAAAAAAAATATATTACGTGATCAATTTAAAGCAAACAGGAGATAGAAAGGAAAAGACACAGATTTAGCAGGAATTAATCATGCGAGCTCACTGTAATTTCTTTCCTTGAGAAAATAATGTCTAGGAGATGAAGAGGAGGCAGCAGATGGGACATATTTTGCTTTAGGAAAGCTTTTGAAACTGTTCCACATGATTCTCTGAGAAGCAGACTAAAGAAATATGGTCTGTATCAGCGTGCCCAGTGTTTCTGGCTGGGCCAGGCTCTTACCTTGTTTCTGTGCGAGGCAGAGCCCATCTGCTGCAGCCCCTGCTCTGATGGATGCCAGTGCCTTGTGCAGGCACAGACACTGGCCTGGGGCAGAGATTGATTGCTTTGGTGAGGGCAGGTCCACGGGCAGAGGCACTGGGTGGGCTCCCAGCAAGGATGGGCTGTGCCCAGAGCAGCCCCTCCGGCAGCCCTGGGGCCAGGGATGAGGGGAGCGCAGCCAAATCCCTCGTCCTGGCAGCTCGGAGCTGGCAGTTCCTCATCCAGAGGTGTTTATTGGAGTGTGGGTGCCCTGTCGGACTGGAGTTGGGACTGGAATCCTGCTGGTGTGTTCCTGGTGTTCTGTTCAGTTGTTTAATTAATCATGGATGCGAGTTAACGAAGAGCTCGCTCGAAATCGGTGGGAAAAGCGAGATGGGCTTTGAAGGTCAGGTTTTGGGAAGGTGGAGTTTCCAGCCTGGAGAAAGTGATCAAAAAATCAACAGATAAATAGAAACAAGTGCTTTGTGGCACATTTGTGAAAGAGGAAACAGATACCAAAGTGTATAAAAAAAGATCCAACTGCCTGCCTGAAGCGTGCCAGGAACAGACATGGGAATTAGAGAAAATAAAAAATTTAACAAGAGCGAGCAAAGCCTCAAACCAGGAGGTGTTAATGAAATGTATTATTGAAACGTGGGGAAAAAAAAAGCTTCATTTTCTGCAGTGCTTTGAGCTCTGCTGGACTTTTGTGAGCACACTTGGTGCTAGAGGGAGCTGGTGGTGTGAGTGATGTGGGTACCAACGTCAGCAGTGAGTAGGAAAGAGACTTGCAAGTGAAATCACTGAGTTATAAATTGTCACAGCAGCAGACAAGCAGGTTCTGAGTCGTTGGTGAGGTAGTTTTTACAGGGGAGATAAGCTATATAAATCAACATTGCAAACTAGGGTTTAACTCTCCAAAGCAAGGAGGGGTTTTTATGGCTGGCAGTTGTGGAAAGTCACCAAACCAACAACTGCACATGGCTCCAGATCACAGCTCCTCTCCAAGAGGAATAAGAAAATTCATGGCATTGGGAAAAATGGAAGGAGCTGAAATCAGTAACATCAAGGAAGGAAATAGCAAAGAATGGGCTTGGCAATTAAAGTCCCAGCTAAGCAGGTCCCCTGAAAAATGGGCAAGGAGATCAATGAAAAAAGTAAAAATATATCTATACAAATGCTGTAACTCTGCAGCCCCAAAGAGGTGAACGAGACTGATTTTAAAGGAAATTATTGACATAATAAATGCCTCAGAAACTTGGCAGAAGGGTAGGAAACTGTAATAATAGGGAACAAATTACAGAGGAAGGCTGGGAAGGAGTGCATTAGTGGTGGAGCGGTGGAGGGCGTGAGGAATTGTCCCTAAATGAAGTTCCAGCAGAGGACATTTGGGAACAAATCAATAAAAGGAGCAGTCAGAAAGCAACAAGATAAGATGATACTCGATCAGGAGCTCTGAAAGACCTCAAACAGTAGATTAAGAGAAAGCTAAATGTAGCATGAAAAGTGTCACTCGAGTTGACCACACTGCAAGAGGGATGGACAGTGGCAAATGTGTCTTCAGCCTTGAGGAAAAGGTCTCCAGGACAAATGGGGAAAAGCAGGGATCAGTAAATCTCCCTTCAGCCTGAATAAGTGGGTAAAAACTACAATAATAAAGAAGAGAACCAGGAGGCAATTTCATAAATGTGATTTATTTGGAAGAAGTCATTACAGTTCTTGCAGAAGGAGGCTGTGCCTCATAAATCTCTTGGAGCTCTTTGGAGTTGTCAGCAGGCTCCTAGGTGAGGCTGATGCAGCTGATGGAAGTGCACATGGACTCCCAAACAAATGTCAATAAGTCTTCCTCTAAAGGCTCTTGGAGTGGTTAAGCTGAGGCAATAAGATGTCCTCTGTAGGTAAATGGAGACAAAATGGGACAAAAAGTGGGAGGAAAGCTGGGTTTTCCCAGAAAAAGGAGCTCTGTGGCTTCGCTGTGGTCAGGAACTCCTCAGTGGTTTGGGGAGAGGGGTGGGGCTGGCACTGACAAGGTTTGGGGGTGACACAAAATCGGCTGGGATGGTCCAGTGTGGCCCTGGGAGGAGAAGCAGATGTTTCCCGTGGCTGTCAGGAGCAGCAGGTGAAAGTCAGAGCTAAGAAATGCAAAAGAGTTTGTCTGGGAATATCCATATTCAATTATATCTTATACTTAATTATGGCTTCGGCAGAGCATTATTATCACTCAGAAATAGAGCTGCTGTAGGATAACTCCACAAAAACCTTGCAGCAGTGGCCCCAGCACTAAAATATTCCAGCTGAACGAGGAAAAAAAAAATTGTAGCAAAGGGAAAAGAAGGAAAACACGATTATGTGATCATGTCACTGTATAAATGTTTGGCAAACCCACCTATTGATTAATATCTGAGGTTCTGTTCATCCTGTCTCCATAAAGAATAAAACAGAGCTAAAAAGGATGGGTGGGAGTTCTTCAGCTCCGAGATTCAGACTCCTAAATTTAGGTTTCTACCTGGAGGTGTCAATCTATGAGGTAGAGAAACTCCAAGAGGAAATCAAAGCTTTTTAATCTGAATTCCACCCGCAGAAAATAGGTGAGGACGGAATGGTTTTGGGAACAGGACAGGAAATAGGCAGGCATGGGACAGAGATCTTGAGATCTCCTAGACAGGAAAACATAAGAGGAAATGGGAAAAGTTAAGATAAGAATTGGGGAAAGTTCAGGGTAGCCCATGAAATTATGAGGCATCAGGCCTAAATCAGAAAGTCAGACGTTCTCATATAACTGATTATTAAATTGTACTGCCTCGGGCTGGTGTGTAGGTCAAAAGTAGAAATGAATTAAGAATTCCTGGGAGGCTGATGGGGACTCACTGTCCTGCCAAACAGAATTAGGGAGGCTCCTTCAGCTGTCAAAAGCCAGGCAGAGGGAGCTGGGGAGGACTTGGAGCAGGTGAGGAGGGCAATGAAGGTGGTTTTTAGGGCAGAACAGATGCTGTGAGTGAGGAACTGGGGAGCCTCCCACCAGCAGCTCTTCCTGTGCCACACCAGGATGAGGGAAGCACAGTGAGGATATCAGAGCAGGAGGTGCAGGATGCTCCAGCACGGAGGGTGGGGAAGGAGAGGGAAAAGCAGAGAGAGAAATCCTGTGCAGAAATGTTACAAACTAGAGGAGGGGTGATGACAGCCATGAACCAACCATCGTTGCACAGGGAATGTCCAGAAGATGGAATCAGGAGTGTTTGCAGCCAGGATCTCCAGCACCTCGGGGCTGGCTGGGCTGAGACCATCCATGAGCAGTGCTCCCAGAGCTCCTGCCTGCAGCTGGGAATGCAGGCACTGCAATTCACCTGCTGAAGCTGGGCTTTGCCAGATGCTTTTTGAAGTCTGAAATTGCTCAAAGCCACGTCCAGCTCAGTTTATCTTCCTCTCTGCAGACTCCCTGGGTTTCTCTGATGAGTGGTGTTTCATTATCTGAATCACAGAGACATTAGGGTCAGAAAAGACCTCTGAGGTCATCGAGCTCAACCTTTGGTTGAACACCCCCATGCCCACATCTCCTCATTCACCAATCCTGTCAGGGATGGTGACCCCACCACTGCCCTGGGGAGCCTGCCCCAAGGTTCCTGTCACTGAAGGGAACCTGAATACAATCCATAATGGTCCAAACATGGAGGTTTTAGATGGATTGGCCCAGGGGAGCAGATAACAACATGTGCAGGGCTGTGGAGAGTAAGGCTGGAGAACATCTCCAGTTCCTTGGTGTGGGGGAGAACTGAATTATGGATGTGGCTGCCACTGCAGCTCAGCTGGTTTAGTCTAAACCCATGGTTTATCATCCCAAACCTTCCTCTTCCCATCCTGTTTTCGTTTTCCATGTTGTTCAGCTGTGTTTCCATCCTTCGTTTCATGCTTTGGAGAAACGCTCGCTCCCGTTTGGGGTTTCTGTGCCAGCTGTCCCCAGGCTGTTCCCACCTGCTCTGAAATGGTTGCAGGTATTTGCTGTGTGCTTGGGTTTGGCTCCCGGAGCTGGGAAGGGCACGGAGCACTCTGGGAAGCTGGATTCCTCCTCTGCAGGGTGCAAGAAGGGGAATGATGATTTAATTAGATTGGGAGCACTACTTAAAAGCGAGATTGGGATCTGATGCAGCTGCCTTTAAACTGCACTCGGGCCTTACGTAAGGAGCCCATTAGAACATCACAAGTGGAAACCTTTAAATGAGGGAAATCAGATGGCAACTTTGTTCTAAAGTAGGTCAGGCTGCAACATGCTAAGATCACAGGATCAGGGAATATCCTCAGCTGGAAGGGACCCCAGGGATGATGGAGTTGGACCCCAAGGATGATGGAGTTGGACCCCAAGGATGATGGATTCCAACCTCTATCCCTGCCCAGCAATCCCACCCTGGGCATCCCTGAGAGCTCTGGCAGCCTTGGGGCCATGCCCATTCCCTGGGGAGCCTGGGCAGTGCCCAGCACCCTCTGAGGGAAGAAAGTTTTCCCAAAATCCAGCCTGACCTTCCCCTGGCCCAGCTCCAGCCCTTCCCTGGGTGCTGGTCCTGAAATCAGAGCGAGCTCTCTGTTTTTCCAAAGTCCTCTAGTACTTTGAGGATCATTTCTTTACAGCCAGGAACTATTCCTGGTAGGATTCTTGGGGTTGTCCTCTGCAGGGCCAGGAGCTGGACTACAAGAGGATCCTTGTAGGTCCTTTCTGGCTCAGGATATTCTGGGATTCTGGGATTCTCTCCCTTAACTCAAAGTTCAAGTTCCTGTACATTGTGCTGGCTGTTGCTGGTGCTGAGGGCAGAGGTACCAACCTCTCCCAGAACACCCCAAATCCACGAGCCTGGTGGGAAAACACCTCAGCTTCCCTGTCCCACTGGAAATTCCTGCCTCATGAAGCACCTCAGCCCCAGAGCACCATTCCAGCTCTGTTTCTTCCCCTGCAGGATGAGACTTGAGCAGTTTCCACTTCCATCCCCAGTCCCCTTTGACCACGACAAGGCTGCCCAGGAGCCTGGCACAGATGGAGCTGCCCAAAAAGTCCTCTTTTCCCCCCAAAAAAGAGGTGGGACCCACACTGGATCTGGTGTAGCCCCAACACAGCTGAACTGTCACAACCGTGGGGGTGACGCGGAGCTTCTTACGCTGACGAATATTCCTTCAAGAGCCTCTGAAAGGAGAAGATTTGTAATTACAGGGAAGAAAGGGAGTGCTGGGAGTAATCTCAGAGCTTTGCTATGCATATGGATGTGCTTCAGTCTCTGGGTAGGGATGATCTGCTTTACATGAGGACTTGTCACCAAAGCAGGACTCTGAGCTTACTGCTGGGTGCTCTGAGTGAATCCTGGGACTGCAGGACCCTTCCTGGCATTTCTCGCCTTCCCTGACCTAGAAAATATTTACTTCTTGTTTTTGTTTTTTATTTTTTTTTTTTCTTCCTATAAATCAGAACTGCTATCCCTAGAAAAAAATTTAATAAGGTATTTCGGTGCCTGTCAGGGAGTTGCCAATTGAAATCGGGGTCAAACTGGTAGCATGGTTCTGGACTTAATTAGATAGGCTGCTGCTTTTGGGGAGAAGTTATTTTAAAGAGTTGGACACTGGGGAATTTTCTGCATGGAGTTAAGAGGAAAACAGCTTTCAAATGCGTTTCTCCATTTCCTAGAAAATGAGGTTTCTACACGGTTTTGGATTGTTCAGCCAAATGTCTCTGGTTTTTCATGATATGTTTCACAACATATTTGTTACGTCCAGACATAGAAAGTTAGAATTAATCAAACCTGAAATATTTATGGAGAAAGCCATTTCACGTCCATCTCTGTCATGAGACTGGCTGCTCTGATAGGGATTAGAGGTTGTTACACTAATGACTTAGACTTTTGTCTCATTGCCAGAGCAGTTTCCCAATTTAGAACCTTTTCTTCTGATTAATATTTGTATTCCTCCCACAATTCCTCTTCTTATAGGAACTCGTACTGGGAATTATTCCAGACCTACATAATGTCTCCAAAATCTTTTTATCCCTCTGTTTGCTGATCAGTGGAAAGGATTTTAATGCCAGGTTAGGTAATCAAGATAAATCCCAACTTCATCTAACTTTATCCCTCGACCATGTCTTGGATATTCTGGAAACATTTTTTGTGATCCATAAATAAATTCACGGAGGGTTTTGATTAATCTTTTTTTCCCTGCTCCTCTGTTTTTGGCGAAGCCTCATTACGTTAATGGGAGATCCAACAGTGTTTTACAACTTCCACTCTGCACTGCCTTGTTTAGGGCAGCACTTTTTTGGGAGGGGGTTGAAAACATCAGGGAAAGTTTTGTGCATAAAACTTCTGGTTTTGGGATGGTCTTTGGTGCTACCCTGAAGCAGGAAAGGCTTCTGATATCTCTTCAAGCTTCCCAGCCCCCTCGGCTCTTTGGATGAGTTTACACGGGGGGTGGGAAGCGCTGATGATGATTTCATTCACTTCTGGCTGGGAAAAACAGCAAGTTACACTTGTTTAGAGAGGCTCTGTAGCTGTCACCTGGAGCCAGCAGAGGTGTGGGTTTGGGAGAGGGAGGGCTCCTGGCTTTGAGAGCCACAGCACAGCATTCCCAGATTTCTGTGTG
Source organism: Erpornis zantholeuca (assembly GCA_013400515.1). Lineage (NCBI taxonomy): Eukaryota > Metazoa > Chordata > Aves > Passeriformes > Timaliidae > Erpornis > Erpornis zantholeuca. The sequence goes on from VZTN01003879.1 coordinate 230,372, forward strand.
CCTGTTTGGGGACTTCTCGTGGCCACAGAGCAGCCTTGCACAGCCACTGCAACCAGTGTACAGGCAAGGCACAGCTTCACAAAAATCCTGGTTGGAAGCTCCTGCTCCTGCATGTGGGTAAGAAGAGAGCAGAGCTTGAGCCCAGGGCCCTTTTTTATTTGACTCTTACCTCCAGCAAAAATTTTGAGCTGACCAAGAATTCAGGAAAATGTTGGTGTGAGGGAGTGCCAGGTGAAATCTCTGTGCCTCAGAGACATCAGCCTGGGGAAGAGGGTGGCTCCAGTTTGTTGGGAGAGCTGGAACCTCACTGGAGATACTCCAGAACCATCTGGCCTCAGGTCTGTGCCCTGTGCCCTGGGATGACCTTGCTGGAGCAGGGGGACCAGGACCCTCCCAGCCTTCCCCAGTTCCATGCAGCTCCAAGTTACACCTGACAGATCGGCTGGAAAAAACCCTCCCTTGCTGTGACCCAGAGCTGCTCTTTCCTCTGATGCTTCATTGATTCCTGTTGCTTCCCTTCTGCTTTAATAGATTTTGATAAGTTGGGCATTTACAGATCTGCTGCCATTAACATTCCGAGGGCCCAGAGCTGCTGTGCCAGCGGTGCCAGAGCCTCTGAGCCTGCTGCTTTCAAACTGCTCCTTGCCGAGGGATCCCAACATCCCTCTCCCTTCCTAATAGACTGGAAAGTATTTCATCATCTTCGAGCAATGAAAGCAAATCATCCTTCTTTCCAAACACCGACTGAAAATCTGTTTGAACCCTTCTGCATTTTCTGCATAATCCTTCCCAATTCTCCTGTCTGCACCGAGCAGTGACCCCGTACTGTTGCTAGGATTTCTTCTGCAAACAGAACTTTCTTGTGCTAAGCTCTGTCAGCCACGGATTTTATTCCGAGGTTTCTTTGTTTCCTGCTTCTGTTCATGTAGGTCAGGAGTTTTTCCTGGCGATTGATTTACAACCAGCTCAACGTCGTGGCCATGTTTGACATTTGGGGCTTTGTTTTCCTTTGCTGATGTCACCACCAAACTTTGACCACGCCACTCAAATTTTTTTTAAGGTTTCACGCCGAGCGTTTGACTCTGTGATATTTTTTGAAGTGTCAGGTGAAATGGCAAGAGGATTAGGGAAAAGACAGCGTTTTCCCAATGTTGTTGATACATATCTATCTCTTTGTGTTATGTTTTATTATGTGTTATCCATCAGGAACTGCAGTGATACCACAAGGGAGAACTAGGTTGGATATTGGGAAGGAATTGTTCCCTGGGAGGGTGGGCAGGCCCTGGCACAGGGTGCCCAGAGCAGCTGGGGCTGCCCTTGGATCCCTGGCAGTGCCCAAGGCCAGGCTGGACATTGGGGCTGGGAGCAGCCTGGGACAGTGGGAGGTGTTCCTGCCATGGCAGGGGTGGGATGGGATGAGCTTTGAGTTTTCCCCTCCAACTCAAACCATTCTGGGATTCTGGGATTCTATGTTTAATATCTTTATTTATATTTATTATATAAATAACCCCTCCAACAGCAATGCCAAATAATCCACTTTTGCCGAGCCAGAGTCTTAATATTTGCATAAAGGACTTGAAACTTAGGAAGAGAATAACCCCAATGAAAAATGTGGTTTATTTTTTCCTTTTCCTCTGAAATCTGCCATGTTCTGAGGCTGTGGATGTTCAGCTTCCACAGAGACCTTGTGCAACACCAGGCCCCGTTCCTGGCCAGAGGCAGGAGCAGGATTCCCCTGCAGGGCAGGGCAGGGCAGGGCAGGGCAGAGGAGCTGGGATGTGCCAGGGCAGGGAGAGGACTTGGAAGGTAGACAGAGGTAAGGTGGGAAGAGAAGCAGAAATACCTGAAGAGACACAGGTGGGACCAGGGAAGATCTGCAGCACAGAGGTGGAAAATTGGTGCCTTTTCAAATTGGTGCCTTTTTAGATTGGTGCTTTTTCAAGTGTGATGCCCATTGAGAGTGTGGGATGGAGCCCAGCACTGCCCTGTGCCCCTGATTCGGCCAAATTAAAGTCTTTATGCAGGGTGACAACATCCTGTTGATCTCAGAACCCCCATTATTTACAGGTCCCAGGCCACAGGAAGGGATGAGGACACTGCAGTGCTGTTTTCCTCCTCAGCAGTGTGTGGGGAAGAGCTCAGGGCTGCCTGTGCTCCTGCCCCTGCCATCCTGACCCATCCCCAGCAGGGCTGCAGCCACAGGAGATCATCCCTGGAGTGCAAGGAGCCAATCCCTTTCCAAATCCTTCCATGCTCCCCAGGCCCTGCTGTGCCTTGTGCTCCATCCCCAGGTGTCAGAGATGCTTTATCAAATCTTGTTCCCTTATCAGAGCTGTTATCTCCTGTTCCCAGCAGCCTCCTCATGGAATCACAGACCCACGGAGGGTTTTGGGTTGGAAGGGATCTTAAAGCTCATCCAGTCCCACTCCCTGCCACGGGAAGGGCACCTTCCCTATCCCAGGCTGCTCCAAGCCTGGCCAGGCTGATTCCCTGTGCTGTCCCTTGGAGTGGAGGGGCAGAATTCCTGCCTGGAGAGATCCTGGAGAGATCCTGCAGAGTGCAGCTGCTCCTCCATGGCCTAACAGAGCCCTGTGGCCTCTCCCTCCCTCCACTTGTGTTTGCTTTGGACTGGAATTGTTCGTGGCTCCAGGCCAGGAACTGATAATCTGGACAATTAGCCAGGAAAAGTGTATTTATTTGTCCTCTCTGTTAGGATTTCCCACAGCACTCACTACAGGCCACAAGATGCGAGCAGGGAGAGCCCCTGGTGCTTTGCTTTGTGTGAGCAGGAGGATTTTGGTTCTTTGCACCTGAGAGGCTCTGGCTTTCTTTCCTTCCAGCTCCACCTGCAGCACTTCCAACCCGCAGGGCTTCTCCTCAGTGATCCTTTCTTTGTCCTCCCACCGCCGTGTCTCTTCATTTTCCTTATCAGCAGATGGAGTGTGGGTCCCAGTCCTTCCCTCCCATCCTTCCTGCCAAGAGCTCTCTGTGTTTATTTTCTGGATATTTAATCTTGCGCTGCTTTTCTTCCACGGGTTTTGATTAACTTTATTCAGGTACACAGAATTGTTTTGTGAGTGACACTCGCCATTAAAACATCCCATGGAAAGTCAGGACGCTCTAACCTGACTCCAGTGAGAACATTTCAGGCACCCTTTCCTCTCGAATTCCAACTCCACGATTGTTCTTCTGTAATCCACTTTTAATTGCGAGTCCCCTGCATTCTGCTGGGTGGCACGAGTGGCTGCTGGGGAATATGGAAATTCCATGGAAACACGAGGACCATTCTGTGAAAGAGCCTCTCCAGGCAAACCTGCCACGTTCAGTGGGAGCTGCTGGGCTGGGGCTGTGCAGCTCTAATGAGCCATTGCAGCAGCCAGCAGCTTCCCACTGGATTTGCTGCATATTCATGTGGCTTCCTTCCCCTTGTTCCAAAATTCTTTCCGGTAGATTAACTAGGAATTCTCGGTTGTTTTCGCAAGTGGTGCCCAAGGATTGTTCTGTCCTTCCCAGCCTTGGCTGGAGAGCGGGGCTGGTGTTTGGAGAGCTGGGGGTGCTCACCTGGAGAGGAGAAGGATCCAGGGAGAGCTCAGAGCTCCTTGCAGGGCCTAAAGGAGCTCCAGGAGAGCTGGAGAGGGACTGGAGACAAGGGATGGAGAGACAGGACACAGGGAATGGCTTCCCAGTGCCAGAGGGCAGGGCTGGATGGGATATTGGGCAGGAATTGTTCCCTGGGAGGGTGGGCAGGCCCTGGCACAGGGTGCCCAGAGCAGCTGTGGCTGCCCCTGGATCCCTGGCAGTGCCCAAGGCCAGGCTGGACATTGGGGCTGAGAACAGCCTGGGACAGTGGGAGGTGTCCCTGCCCATGGCCGGGGTGGGATGGGATGGGATTTAAGTTCCCTTGCAACCCAAAGCATTCCATGATTCCATGAAATTAATTTTGTCACTCAGAGTTGCCTTCTGATCTTCCCAAAGGCCTAAGACAGCCACTTAATGAGGGGATTGGGAAGAGATGGCCTTTAAGGTCCCTTCCAACCCAAACCATTCCAGGATTCTTTGATCCTATAATTTTCTATGGGGCACAAAAACATTCATACACATGTTTGGAAACACATAATCCCACAGAAGCCTTGGGGTGAGGGGGACACTGAGAGGCACACAGCTCTGCTTCATACTGGAACCCACAGGGAAGCTTTCAGGAGGCATCAAAAGTCACTCAAAATTAAGAAAAATACTTTGAATTCCTCCCTTTTCTCTTTTTGAACGTTCAGAAACACAGTCCCTCCTTAAAATTAGTGCCCAGTCCTGATAAACATAGGGAGTTTAACCCGGGCAGCAGCTTAAAAAAATTATAAATATCTTGGAGTAGGATTACTTCCAGACCTTTCCATGGAAAGCCAGCAGCAATCTTGGAGTGAGCACTTCCCAGGGAAGGGAACTCCCATCTTTGGGGAGAACCACAAGGGGATTAAAGGAGACTGGAGGCTGCCAGCACCAAACCAGGCTGGCTGTGGTGCTGGGAGAGCTGGAGGGGGAAAAAAAGGAGGTAATTCAAGCTCTTTTTTTAGATGTTACCTCAATTTCACTAAAAAAGAGTAGAAAGAGAATGGGATTTTTGCCAGCAGAGCTGTGGCTGAGGGGAAGCCGAGGGCAGCAGCCACGTACTCAGTTTGTTGTTAGGGTCGTGCTGGGGCAGAGCTGCAGGTGAGGGGTCCTCTCCTTCTTTTTGGACATCAGTCTCTTGAAGGGAAAGAGCACAGATGTCTGTAGGTCTGTCCTGCCCTTTTCAAGTCCCTGCATTTATTTCTCTTCAGCTGTGTTAGAAGGAAGTTTGATTTCATTCCCTTTTCCTCCTCTGAACCATTAACCCACAGCTGCACGGTCCCACCTCCAAGGCCTTGCTGGCTCCTTCCTCACCTCAATCCCTGCCCTTCCCTGAATTCCCACTGCTCCTCTGGAGCATCAGGGGGCTGTGCTGATCCTCTCTGTCTGGAAACTGCAGAGATTTTAAGTGTCTGGAGCTCTTTCTCCATTCCCAGGGGCAGACATCTCTCGGCCTTGGCCCAGCTCTTCCCCTCTTTCCCCCAGCACTGCAATGAGAGCATTTTTCACACCTCACCTTTTCCTCCAGGGTTTTTCTCTGGAGCTGTGCAGGTGCCTGGGCTCTACAACACATTGAGAGTGTGAGGGCTGTGCCAGGATTTGGGGGGCTGTGAAGGGATTCCTGGTATGTCACTGTGATCCCTTAGGTTTTAACTTTTCTATTTTTCCAACCCTGCCCTGCCCAGTGTCCCTCTGCAGTTCCCTGGAGCTCGTTCAGTGCTGTCCTCTCATGCTCACACACACACAACAAAGCCTCTCCAGCTCTCCACGGACACCCAGACCCTCCTAGGCCCAACAACTGCAAACCACAATCTTGGGGACAGGGGGGCAAGCTTGGGCAAATTCCATCCTTGCCTGGCTTCTGCTTGGGGAATTGATGCTGAGATCCAAGTGGGAAGAACTCGGGAGCTGTCCTTGTCCATGTTGGGATGCACTGAGGCAGGAGCCTCTGGAGCCCAGAGTGTACCTCTGAAGGCCTTTCCAACCAATCCCTCCTTGATTCCTTTATTGCTGTCTGCTCTCTGTTTCTAGGGAGCCATTTAAGGCATCAACAGCTCCCAGCTTGTCCTGGGAGATGTGGAGTTTAATTTCTCTGTGTGTGTGGTGCTTGGACCTCTCTTAGGGTCTGTGGGCATTTTTGGGAGAGAGGAGGGTGGATCAGCTTGGGAGCAAGGGAGGATTTGAGCATGAGGAGTGAGCAAAGCCAAGCCCCAAGGATGTTTTGGGGCCTCTGTACCCCACTCCTGGTGGCTCATTTGTGCCCAGAAGGTGCAGGAAGGAGGACCTGGAGGGGATCCCTTGCTGCCAGTGGCACGGTGATCCCAGATCCAGGGGCTCCTGCAAAGCCCCCCATGATGGGGGTGGTGCTGGGGGCTCTTCCCAGGGCTCTGCAGGTGTGGGAGCTGTTCCCTGCTCTTCCCATTGGAAAAGCTAGCAGGGCTCAGCAAGAGGTTGTTTGCCAGTCTCTGTTTGAGGAGGTGCCTTCCTTGCAGGGCTGAGCTGAGGCATTTTGGGGCAGTTTGGAGCTGTTTGGAGCTGGCTTCTGGACTGGGATTGTCTCCATGGCACTGAGGTTTCCTGTGGGAATGTCTCATGGTGCTGCCCGGGCCCAAAGGGAGCAGCTGGCCCAGCCTCCCCTGTCAGAGGCTCCTCCTTGGAGATAAAAGCTTTTCCTGACCATTCTGCTTTCCGTGGCTGGGAGGGGTTTATGGATGGCCCAGGATCCGCTGTGGGTCAGGCCTTGGGGAAGTTCTTGGGATGAGTTCTTCTCATCCATCCACAGGTGTGGGTTGGGGACCCATCTTCCTTTCCCAACTGTGCTGGCAGGAACAAACCTCTCTGTGCTCGAACCACAGCCTCCTGAAGGTGCAGGGTGTGTCCCTGGGGCTGCCCTGGGCTTTGGGCTGAGCTTTGGCAGGGATTTTGCCTTGCCCAGCCGGGGCTGGAGCTCTGTGTCCTGCTGTCCCCTGGGCTGGGCTGGGGGTGCTGGAGCAGAGGGGCACAAATCCACAAACCCAGTGTTCACATGTGCCCCTGGCTGGGCAAAAGCAGAGCTTTCAGTCCTGTTGTTCCTAGGGGAAAAGTGCCTGGAGTTTCTTTGCTGTTATTTCTCTTTTCCGAGGTGTTTATTGCTAAGAATAAACTGCTGCTTCACCTCCTGCCCGCCCTGCGAGCTGCTTCGGGCCAGCATTTCAGACTTCAGCTGGAGCTGCACAGAGTCCGCTGACTGTGGTCTCTGTTTTCCAGAGACCTTGCTGGAAGGAGCAGGAACTGGATTTTGCCTTCATTTACCCCTTAAGGAGCTGGCCCAGGAGGAAAATGCCCTGCGAGCAGCTCCTTGCTGGGGAGTCACACCACAGGGAGGCCTGAGCAGGAATTAGCCATGCTGGCATCACGCTGGGATAGTTTTCCTGTTGGAAATAAGAAGTGGAGCAAGCCACAAGCTGAGCGAGGATGATTTTTGGTTTATTCCATGCGTTGTTTACTTCTAACAGATCTCTGGAGCAGGCCTTGCCCTGCTCCTCGCCCTCAGCCTGTCCCACAGCTCCTGCAGCAGTCTGGCTGCTAAAATCCATCCAAAGCAAAGAAATGAAAAGCTGTGGGGGAGGTTTGGGAGAGCCTTCCCCTTTTCCTTTGCTCTTGCACACAAATTGTGCCTGTTTGGGGTCCTGCCCTGGCCTCGCTGCTGTGGGGAGGGACTGAGAGTCCTGAGGGTGCACAGAGAACATGGAGAGAGCTCTTGAGGGCAAGAATTTCCAGGGAAAATCAACTCAAGAGCACTGGGACACCCTGAAAATCATATCAAGGCCTCTGAGGGCACTGCAAAAGAAACAGAGGGGCTCCAGGGGCATCCAAACCCTCCCGAGGGGCACACTTGGAGCAGGACAAACAGAGCAGGGCTGCTTTCCCTCTTGGCTCTCCCTCTTGCCTCTCCTCTTCCCTTTCCATCGAGGGAACACAAAAGCAAACCAAGAGCTGAGGGAACCAGAGGGAACCAGAGGGAACCAAAGGGATTCAGAGCACTGAGGAGCAGATGGAGGGATTTGAGGGTCCCCAGTGGCCCCAAAATCCACATGGAAGCACTTGGGGGTTCCACCATGAAAGAGCAGAGGCCTCTGGGGACACGGGAGGGGCACCAAACCCAAATAAATTCCATGTGTGACAGACCTGCTGGGGTTCTTTCAGCCTGAGTCCTGTATCTGTCCTTTCTCGCCCATGTGCTGGTTTCAGATGGATTTCACAGTGCCTGAGCATCCCGGGAGAATTTCCTTCTTGTGGAACAGAAACGTTCCCGTTTCCACCCGGATCTTACAATGCCTTGTCAGTGACAAAACATTCCCAAATCCTCTCATTTATCAAATGGCCAATCCTGTTAACAGCTTAAGAAACATAATTACCTGCAATCTCTTCTGCTATTCATTTGCTGCCTGTACTTCCCCCTCCCTGGCAGCTTCCCAGGAGCCAGGCAGGAGCTGCAGCCTCAGCACTGCAATTCCCTCTGTGCTGGGAATCACAGTGCTTGCTCCCAGGGGTTTTGCTCCCTGTTGGGAGCAGGTGAGTGGGGAAAGCACCAGTTGTGTGCAGCTTTCCAGGCACTGATCCCTCTGGATGGTGGGAACATCATGGACCAGGATCTGCTTTTTTAGGGTGGGAGAAATCGCAGCCAGATTTCGGGGAATCACAGGATGGTTTGGGTTGGAAGGGATCTTAAACATTCATTTGCTCATGTTACATTCCCTGCCATGGGCAGGGACACCTTCCACTATCCCAGTTTGTGCTCCAAACTCCCAACCTGGCCTCGGACACTTCCAGGGATCCAGGGGCAGCCACAGCTTCTCTCCAGGGCCTCAACCCTCTCCCAGCCAGGAATTCCTTCCCAATATCCCAGCTATACCTGCCCTTTGGCAGTGAGAAACCACTCCCTGTGTCCTGGCACTCCAGGCCCTCTCCATCTTTTCTGGAAGCTCCCTATAGGGACTGAAATGCTGCCATAAGGTGTCTCCAGATCCTTCTCTTCTCCAGGCTGAATCTCCCTGCATTCCCTGATTTCCCCGTGTGCAGGTGGCTCTGGGAGAAGCAGCAGGAGAGGCTGGGGCAGGATTTGGGTGCTCAGCAGCAGCAGAGCAGAACCTGAAACATCAGAGAACTGGTGAAAAGGGGGAAATCAGGATCAGCTGGAGGCAGCGCGAGCTCCTGGTGATGGCACTGCTGATTTCCTCATTTCCTGACTTCCCAGTGCATTTCCAGCTCCTCAGAGACCTCCCAGTGCCTCGTTTGGCCCAGATCTCAGGCAGGATGTGGAAAAGCAGCGTTTGCAGGCTGCAGATTTGCTGCCTTCCTGAAAGCTGGTTCTGCATGGAGCAGCTCGGTCCAAGCAGAGCCCTCCAGGAGCACAACAGCTTCTCCAGCAACCAGAAAATTCCCAGCTCTGCCCTTCCCATGCCTTTTGTGCCTTTAAAACCTCACAGCACTCTGACATCCTCACTGTGCACCACCCGGCCAGGCCAAGCCCTGTCTCCTCTCTGTGCTCAGTCCTGCCTGCGGTGACACCAGGATGATTTTTTGTCTTTTCTTTTATATCCCTCTTATACAGTTTTATGCATTCTCAGTGCTTTTAGCCCCACACTTGTAGCTCCCCAAGGCTGAGAACTCAGCTCAGCCCCACGGCACTGTTAAACCAGGAGAGCAAACATCCTGGGAGCCCCAGACACCAAGGGCCTCTCCAGAACACATTTGGGAACCTCAGCCAGGCCCAGCCAGGGGGAAGGTTCCTCACAACGAGGGCTTCACTCCAGCCTCTCACTGGGGGATCTTTGATAAATATGTTAATTTTGCAAGGCCTAGAATTGTGTGTATTTCAGTGTGAGGGGTGCATGCATTTTCAGGGCATTCCACCTGGAGCAAGTGCTGCACCCAAGGATCCTGAAATAAATACTGAGGTAAAAACCCCTTTTCCCCATAAACTGTGTTCTGGTTTTCATTTTAAGGACAGGGAAAGGCAACATCAGTTGGGAAGGATTTTTCTGATTGCTGCTCCCCTCCCCTCTCAGCTATTTTGGATCCTTGGTGTTTTGGATAAATGATACACATTCCTTCTGACACTTTCATATGTTATTTTGGAGCAGGTTTTTTTTTTTTTTTATGCTGCTTGCCAACAATTTCTTCTTGCAGTTCTTTGAATTTTGTATTAAAAACCCCCATGAACGAACTGTGTACAAATCACAAGGAACTGTGTACAAATCACAAGGTCTTTTAAAAAAAAGAAGTCAGGCGACATCTTAAGGGATTTGGGGCTTTTTGATCCTAAGAAGCTGAATTCAAGTGTATTTTGGTCACTATTATAAAATAACCCTTTCTTAAGAACAATTTGAACCTCAAACACTGAGTGTGGCCAGAGCTGCCTAAAAAGCTGCTTTTGCTTTTGGAAATAGTTTAATTCATGTCTCAAAATTCAGTCGCTCACAGACCAGACATCACCCAGACCCAGGGATTTTGGATGGCTCTGGGCTACCTGCCTGGAGCAGGGAAAGGAGTGGGATAAGAAAGTATCCAAGTCTTGAGGAGGAACAGAACCAAGCTGGATTCTTGTGTTTAACAAGATAAAATTTATATATAGGGTGATGAAGAACTGCAAGTGAATAAACTGTACCCCCCAAAAAAGGGGAAAACTGCCCTAATAATAATAATAATAGTAATAATAATAATAATAATTTAAAAAGTAGGACAGCTGTGCTTTTCTGGCAGAACTTGCTATTTCTTTTACGACATTTATCTCAAATCATGCAAACCCTTCAGAGCAGAGCTAATGCCCAGTGGAGTTCTCCAACCTAAATGTCTCGTTGTCAGTGCAGGAAACAAAGATAAGGGAATTTGAATGCTGGATGCAACAACCAGGGGCTGCTTCTCCCTGCTCCAGGTGGGAAGGATGGCTCCAAACCACAGCAGACACCTGATTTGTGAAGAAAAGCCCAAGATCTCAGCTATTTTTCCCCACCATTTGTTCTTCTTGGAAAGGAAAAAAAAACCCAACCAACCCCCCCACAAAACAGTTGCACAAAGACACTGTGATTTCAAAGCAAAATTTGAAAACATTTCTGATTTGCAAATGGCATCTCAGCATTTTCACGAGAATAAAATGCCGCTGTGGTGCCGTGGTTAAATATTTCATTCCAGCTCCCTGAACAAACTTAAAATCTTATTAGGAGGCGTTTTGACATTAAAGGGAGCTTCTGTGTGCTGCCCAGGGCTGAGACAGCTCCAGCTGCAGGAGCCCTCCCTGCCAGGGAATGATCAAAGGTGCCACCCCTGAGCCCCTGCTTGTCCCCACACCCAGCCCAGGAGGAAAAACACATCCCAAACCTCCCCAGGGCTGGGAAGACAGCGTGGAAAACCCATGGAAAACACATGGAAAACACACATTGCTGTCAGAACCCTCCTGTGAAAAGGTTGGGTGAGTTTAGCAAACAGAACTGCTCTGCCTGGGTTCGAATTGTGCTGCAACAAAACCTCAGCCAGCGCTGGCTGCTCCATTCGTTGTGCAGCCTCGGGAGAGGGAAGTGCTGGGAAAAGGATTTTGGGGAATAGACAGAGAAGGAAACATTCCATGAGGGATTTCCCAAAGCTCCCTGCAATTCTCGTGTGTGCTGCCCTCAGATCTGGGGGGTGGCTTGTGGAAATGATGCCTTAGGTTTGAACTTTTCTATGTTCCCAGCCCTGCCCTGCCCAGTGTCACTCTGCAGTTCCCTGGAGCTCGTTCAGTGCTGTTCTCTCATGCTCACACACACACAACAAAGCCTCTCCAGCTCTCCAAGGACACCCAGACCCTCCTAGGCCCAACAACTGCAAACCACAATCTTGGGGACAGGGGGGCAAGCTTGGGCAAATTCCATCCTTGCCTGGCTTCTGCTTGGGGAATTGATGCTGAGATGCAAGTGGGAAGAACTCGGGACCAGGACGTCCATTTTTGAAATCCGCTGAAACAAAACCTCTAAACCCTGAAGTGTACACCTGAAAACCTTTGGAATAAATACCACTTTTTTTTCCTTTATTCCTGTCTGCTCTCTGTTTCTAGGGAGCCATTGAAGGCATCAGCACTCAGGGCTCTGGGCTGGGGACAAGGTGGAGATGGGGCACAGCTTGGACTCAGTGATCTGGGGGTGGCTTTTCCAACCTCAGTGATCCCAAAATTCTCCCCCTAGGGCTCCACCCAGCCCCCAGGCAAGCCTCCCAGAGGCTCTGGAAGCAGCAGCGTGTCGCTGAGTAGCTTAACCAGCTCTTGCTGCGTGTGAGCGAGGCTCCATCCTCACGCAGGGAGGGGACGAGCAAGTGGAAATCAGGGCTTATGTTTGCCACTGATAAATGCATTAATCTTTCGAGCAGAATTTCAACTACAACCCTTTTCCAGGCACCTCAGCGCTCCCTTATTTTGCAGGCCTTGTAAGGGAATGTGATTTCGCCTTTTAACTGGAGTGTATCTTATGCTAAGCAGCGAGATTAAGCGGAGGGATCCAAAAGAAGTTGCTGAATGGCAGAATTGCCTTTATAAATAACATTAATAATTTATCCGATCCAGGGGTTTTTTGGGTAAATGAAATACCTGCCTCTGTATAAAGCCCACTGAATAGGAACACATCTCTGCTTTTATGAGGCTGGGATTAAAGAAGGGAAATGCTAAGGGGCTTATCTTCGCTTCAATTTGCAGCCCTTCCGGCTAATGGCAAACTCATTTAAGGAGCTGCTGTGTTTGTGCCAGCTCTGGCTTTGTTCTCGGCGCTGGAGCTTGGCTGCATTTCCCACCACGGCGCTGGGGAGAGCTGAGAGGAAGCACTTTGTTTTCCTGACCTCAGATTACCAGACAAAAGGCAGCAAGAATCGTTTCCCTCCCAGCTCTGGGCTGCTCAAAAGCGTCTGCAGGGCCAGGACCTCCCGTGTGCGCTGGATGAGCCCAAGGAGCTTCTGTCAGATGAGTGCTGGGATGCTCCAGGCCCTGCTGCACCAACCGGCGTGAAATGGCAGCGTTCACCCTCCCCAAAGTCCACGAGCTGTCACTTCCCAGCTTTTCCTTCATGCCCAGTGAAAATCAATCCCTTCAGAGTTCACCGAAGGTGAAGGCGACGTTTGCTTTCCATTCAGGGCTGAGCCATCCTCGGGAGGAGAACCTCTCGGAAGGGAGAATAGCAAAAATCAGCAGAAAAAAAAAAAACAAACCAACCCCGCTCTGAATAATTCCAACTAGGCAAGGGAAAAGCAATTTGCTCCTTGTTATTCCTCAGACAAAAGTATGAATATACAAAATCATCAGCTATTTACCCTGCCCGGACTGTTTGCATGAGGTTTGTGCCATTCCAGCTTTGCTCCACCGACCCTCAAAGACCTCATCACTGGATCCTCGAGGCATTTAAAGGAATCAGGGGGCCTGGGGGATTGTTTTTTGGGTTTTTTTGCATCAGCAGGGCCCAAAAGCAGAGAAAACAAAAGGGGTTCTAAATCTGACCCCAGCTGCTGCTTGCATGTGCACTGACCTGAGTCAGGCCCTGACCGACTCTACCAGCAAGGAAATTTTATCCAAAATAATGTTACAGCCTCTGTGCTCTGCATTCAGAGAGTGAGGCTGTGGCAGAGGCAGGTGGGGATTTCTAACCTGCTGCAGAAAAACCTGAGATTGCCTTTAGTTGGGCGTTTAAAGGCAGTTTGATGTCACCCACATCTGCTGCTGCCCAGGCAGGCCTGCAACCCCCAGAGCTGAGCTGCTGCAGCCAGGAAACACAAAGGGAGATGAAGACCTCCTAAGCTTTATCAAACCCCACCAAAAAGTCAGGAGATTTGGGGATTATGCCGTGTAATTACATTACCTGCAGAAAAAAGTTGCCTGAGAATTTCCTGTCTTGTGCTGCCAGCGCTTTTCAGCCATTAGTAACACACAACTTCCCATTGTCTTCTCCCGAGGCACAGATGGGCTAATTTTCAGCTACCTGATAATTACACATCGTTTGAAACTATATCAAAAGCTTCCACTGCTGCCATTCCTGCAGCAGCCATTCCTGCAGCTCCCAAAGCCCCTGGCTGGGCCGTGCAGGAGTCCCCATCCCTCAGCCCATCTGTCCATCCCCAACACAGCCTCCACGCTCCCACTCAGCTTCCCCAGGCTGTGTCTGTAGGGATTTCCACCTTTTCTGAGTGGGTTGGAGTCACTGAAGCTCCACCAAAAGCTCCATCCTGGGTAAACATGGGAATCAAGGTGGATCTACTGAAACGCTCGTGTGTAGAAAGGAGGCAGCCCTGGTTTCCCAGGGCCTTTCCACAAACCACTCATGTCCATGGACTGATGATCAGAAATCAGAAAACTTTATTAGTAATATCAAGAAAACAGAACTAATCTTTCTCCCTCCAGCCACATTAGGTTGCAGGGATCATCTCTGTCTCTGTGTCTGTGTCTGTGTGTCTGTGTCTGTGTCTGTGTCTGTGTGTCTGACTGTGTCTGTGTCTGTGTGTCTGTGTCTGTGTCTGTGTGACTGTGTCTGTGTCTGTGTGTCTGTGTCTGTGTCTGTGTCTGTGTGACTGTGTCTGTGTCTGTGTGTCTGTGTCTGTGTGTCTGTGTCTGTGTCTGTGTCTGTGTGTCTGTGTCTGTGTGTGTGACTGTGTCTGTGTCTGTGTGTGTGACTGTGTCTGTGTCTGTGTCTGTGTCTGTGTCTGTGTCTGTGTCTGTGTCTGTGTCTGTGTCTGTGTCTGTGTCTGTGTCTGTGTCTGTGTCTGTGTCTGTGTCTGTGTCTGTGTCTGTGTCTGTGTCTGTGTCTGTGTCTGTGTCTGTGTCTGTGTCTGTGTCTGTGTCTGTGTCTGTGTCTGTGTCTGTGTCTGTGTCTGTGTCTGTGTCTGTGTCTGTGTCTGTGTCTGTGTCTGTGTCTGTGTCTGTGTCTGTGTCTGTGTCTGTGTCTGTGTCTGTGTCTGTGTCTGTGTCTGTGTCTGTGTCTGTGTCTGTGTCTGTGTCTGTGTCTGTGTCTGTGTCTGTGTCTGTGTCTGTGTCTGTGTCTGTGTCTGTGTCTGTGTCTGTGTCTGTGTCTGTGTCTGTGTCTGTGTCTGTGTCTGTGTCTGTGTCTGTGTCTGTGTCTGTGTCTGTGTCTGTGTCTGTGTCTGTGTCTGTGTCTGTGTCTGTGTCTGTGTCTGTGTCTGTGTCTGTGTCTGTGTCTGTGTCTGTGTCTGTGTCTGTGTCTGTGTCTGTGTCTGTGTCTGTGTCTGTGTGTCTGTGTCTGTGTGTCTGTGTGTGTGACTGTGTCTGTGTCTGTGTGTCTGTGTCTGTGTCTGTGTGTGTGACTGTGTCTGTGTCTGTGTGTGTGACTGTGTCTGTGTGTCTGACTGTGTGTGTGACTGTGTCTGTGTGTCTGTGTCTGTGTCTGTGTCTGTGTCTGTGTGTCTGTGTCTGTGTCTGTGTGTCTGACTGTGTGTCTGACTGTGTCTGTGTGCCTGTGTCTGTGTCTGTGTCTGTGTGTCTGTGTCTGTGTGTGTGTCTGTGTCTGTGTGTCTGACTGTGTCCCAGCCAGGAACCCACAACAGGACACAGAGGAAGACATTTCATTGCTCAAGGAAAGCATATTTACATTCTTTCATCCAAGCTTTCTCCTTGGAAGCTACAGAACTCCCCTTAGCAATGGATTTCAGGACAAGTTAACAAAACTTGCATTTCTCCAGCCTTTCTCTGAAATTTCACAAAAACTCACTACCAAGTCACCACCACACTCGTGGGGATGCTGCTGTTGTGGGGGAACGAAGGATAAACCAGCGTGAGAGACTAAAAATCAGCCTAACCAAGGTTTAGTCTCAGTTTTCCTGGGCAGAGCTGGGGATTACCAGGCTGGAGAAAGGCAGGACGGACAGGAAGGGTGACAGCCCTCTCCTCTTGAGCCAAGGTGGAGGCTGAGAACCTCCTTGTCCCTTGCTCCCTCCTCTTCAGGAGTGGTTTCTCTGCCAGCTGAGCTCTGATTGGTTTTGGAGGGTGTTTTTTCAGTGGGACAATGCAAAAGTCCTCCTCACTGGTGTGCTTTCTGCTCTCCATCATCAGGTCCTCCTGTTCCCTTATCAAAGAAAGAAATTAAATTGGGTTGACATGACCAGCTCTTGACAAACCCATGTTCTTTGATTTTATTCATCTTTTTACAAGTTGCTCATTTAAGCCTTTCCTCCAGCCTCTTCCAGGGAATTTAGATTAAGATGAGTATTCAGGGTTTTCTCTAATTTTTTCTTTTTTTTTTAACTTTAAGTATCCTCTTCAAAGAGAGGTGCTTCTCTCATCTCCAGGGACCTCTGCACCTTCATCAATTTTGAAGATAACCACCAAGGGTTCGATGTTCCGGGGTGCTTTTCATCAGATCCTCTCATTTTGAATACATTTGACACATCCAAATGGCTCCCAACCCCTTCCTTTCCGCTGGCCTTCCCCACAGTTCCCTTCAAAGCTGTTGCATTCCGTTTCATCCACAATTAACCTTTGGATAAAGACTGAAGCAGTGGAGATGGGACCAATCCCTGCTCGGAACGCTCAGCCCTTTCTCCCTCCCCAGACATTCAGGGCCTTCCACATCTTCCTGCTCTCGTTTCACACCTGATTTACTTGCAGGCCCTTCTGGTTGCCTCCAAACCCTTGTGAGCAGCTCCCATGCTGTGAAACTGTATTATCCCTCTTTTTCCCCCCCCGGATGTGCCAGTTCCCACTCTCCACACGATTCTTCCCAGCTCCCAGGCCCTGCTGCCACCCTAATGCCATCTAATTATGCTCCTTATCAGCTTTCCCGGGAAGCAGTTTGTTGTTGTGCACCATCTCTGGAGTCTTCTGGGAGCCTCCAGTTCTCCTGCGTTTCCTGATTGCACATTCCCGTCCAGGAGAGCTCCTCCAGCACAGCTCTGATCGCTGGCAGCTGCTCATTATTTTGTTCTTTCTATCAGCCCTCCTCGCTGTGCCGCTGGGGAGGGACGCTGGGGTGATCCAAAGCTTCTCCTGTTCCCAAATCTCTTGGGATGCCAGTTAAGGACTGGCCTGATAACACTGCAGAGCTGAAGGGAGGGGATGGCTGAAAGCTCCTGAAATCCTCCTGGCGGTGACCTGGGGTGGGACTGAGTGGAGAAGGAGTTCCCTGGGGGAAAGAGATCCAGAATTGGCCAATTTCTCTGTGTTGTATCTCCTGTGGGAAGGGGAGCTCTGGCACCTCCTGCTGTTCTCCATGCACATGGAGATGGGGTGGGAAAGCAGCTCTGCCTGTGCCTTGGCTCTTCAGGACCTTCACATCCTCGGCTCAGGAGGACCAAGGTGTCCCCACTGATGCCAGGATGATATTTTGCCTTTTCTTTCACACCCCTCTCACACACTCTTTCATAGTTTGATGTGTTCTCAGTGCTTTTAGCCCCACACTTGTACCTCCCCAAGGCTGAGAACTCAGCTCAGCCCCACGGCACCGTTAAACCAGGAGAGCAAACATCCTGGGAGCCCCAGACACCAAGGGCCTCTCCAGAACACATTTGGGAACCTCAGCCAGGCCCAGCCAGGGGGAAGGTTCCTCACAACGAGGGCTTCACTCCAGCCTCTCACTGGGGGATCTTTGATAAATATGTTAATTTTGCAAGGCCTAGAATTGTGTGTATTTCAGTGTGAGGGGTGCATGCATTTTCGGGGCATTCCACCTAAGGATCCTGAAATAAATCCCGAGGTAAAAACCCCTTTTCCCCATAAACCATGTTTTGGTTTTCATTTTAAGACCAGGGAAAGGCAACACCACCTCCATATCCCTGTTTTTGGGCTCCCTGCCTCACACTCCCGAGTTCCCCATGCTGGCCCGAGCACCTTTTCGTGTCTCCTGTGGCCGCTTGGAGCCGAGAGCCTCTGGAAAGGCATCTCCCAGAGGGAGGAATTACAGCTGCCCTCGGGGACATTCCACACTCAGCTCCCGGCGGTTTCCCGGTGCCATTTAGTCCCGGCTTTAACAAACGCTCGGGGTAACGAAGCGGCGAGATAAAAGACAGGGCCGACGGAAGGTTGTTAAAAAATTACTTGCAAATTAACGTGAGGGCAAAGTGTGCGAGTTAATATCGTCTAAAGACCCTCGAAAGCGGCGCCGGCGTGTGCACCCTCCGAGCGCCGACGTTCCCCGGCACAACTACACTGGTAAACCGAGCCCAGGGGGCTTGATTAACAGGAAATTTTCAGAATGCCAATTAGAGCAAAGTTTACCGAACAAATTGTTTGCACTTGTACCCTAGAACCATCATGAATTTTAATTCTGCATGGATTTATGTGGCTGAAACAATAATTAAAGATACATGAACGCCTCGTGTTCCGGAGAATCCCCCGGGGCTGCGCTGGAGTTTTGGGTGGGGAAGGGGGTGAAGAGCCTGTTTGGGCAGGAGCTGCTCTCTCCTGGGGGGACATGGGGTGGAGAAGGCTTTTCCCTATGGAAATGAGCACTTTTCCATGTACTGAGCTCCCGGGTTTGTGCTGCATTTTGTCTTTGGTTTCTTTTTTCTCTCTTTTTTTTCCCCTTCTTCGCTTCTGTAACCTGACAGAGAATGATGCATGGGACGTTCTCCCGGTAAGCAGAGGTTTGTCTTTTCCTGCCTCCCGCTTTTGGAGGCTGTGGGATGTTAAATCAGCTCCTTGGCTGCCCCAAAACTGGAGCCTTGGGGAAGTACATGGGAATCCTTTTTCTCCTTCTCCCTTCTCCTACCCAGCCTGTCCTGGGTTTGGCTGTGGGGGAAAAGCACATGGGGATCCCTCTTCTCCTTATTCCTGCTCAGGCACTTCCAGGTTTGGTTGTGGAGGAAAGGCACATGGGACTCCCCTTTCTCCTTATTCCTGCCCAGCCATTCCCAGGTTTGGATGTGGAGGAAAAGCACCTGGAGATGGATCCCTGCTCCTGTTCCTGCTCCTGCTCAGCCCTTCCTGGGTTTGGACATGGAGGAAAGGGACATGGGACTCCCTTTTCTCCCTATTCCTGCCCAGCCATTCCCAGGTTTGGATGTGGAGGAAAAGCACCTGGAGATGGATCCCTGCTCCTGCTCCTGCTCCTGTTCCTGCTCCTGCTCCTGCTCCTGCTCCTGCTCAGCCATTCCTGGGTTTGGACGTGGAGGAAACACACATGGGACTCCCTTTTCTCCTTACTCCTGCCCAGCCATTCCCGGTCTTGGATGTGGGGGAAAGGCCTGGAATCCACAGGGAGCAGCTTTTCCCCCGGGAAGAGGCACAGCCAGTGGTGTGATGTAAATGTGTGCCTTCATTTGAATTCCTCTCCCCCTCTCCTGGCTGCTGGTAAATAAGTTACACATATTTTTAGAAGAAGTTATTTTCTGTCACTGCACTTTTAAATGTCAAGCTCCTGGAGAGGAGTCTTCAAGAGAGTTTAAGGTCAGTCAGGCTTTAAGGAAGAAATACAGGTAGGGGAGAGCAGCAGTGGTTGGGCTTTGGTCCAGCCTAAGCCTGGCTGTGGTTTAAATACTGGGCAAGAAGAAGGAGCACCCCACACAGAGGAGACAGCCAAGGACACAGCTCTCCCTGTCCCTCAGTTATGGAAAAATGGAAAACTTTTACTGAAAAACACTGGCTGAAAATTCTGTGTTGTGTTGTGTTGGTTGAGGAGCACTGATGAATAATTCATCCCCCCAAAGGTCGGTTTACAAATGATTCATTAACCTTAAGAGAAGTTGTCCTCGTTGGCAACATCCGTGGTCCTGGACAGCTTCTTCATGTCTGCACGGGATTTAAACAGGATTATCTGGGAAAAGGATGGAAGAACCTCGGAGCAAACGGAGAGGGGCCAGAGCCAGGCCTGGGGGTCACAGTGATGCCTTAGGTTTGAACTTTTCTGTGTTTCCACCCCTGCCCTGCCCAGTGTCACTCTGCAGTTCCCTGGAGCTCGTTCAGTGCTGTTCTCTCATGCTCACACACACACAACAAAGCCTCTCCAGCTCTCCAAGGACACCCAGACCCTCCTAGGCCCAACAACTGCAAACCACAATCTTGGGGACAGGGGGGCAAGCTTGGGCAAATTCCATCCTTGCCTGGCTTCTGCTTGGGGAATTGATGCTGAGATCCAAGTGGGAAGAACTCAGGAATAGGACAAGCTGTCCTTGTCCATGTTGGGCTGCACTGAGGCAGGAGCCTCTGGAGCCCAGAGTGTACCTCTGAAGGCCTTTCCAATCAATCCCTCCTTGATTCCTTTATTGCTGCCTGCTCTCTGTTTCTAGGGAGCCATTGAAGGCATCAACAGCGGCGCCTCAGGCTTTGCTGAGCCACAGTGGGGTAAGCCAGGCTCAGGCACCGCTGGACCTGCTGGGATGGGGCTGGGAAGGTGCTGAAGTGGCACAGAAAACAGCTCAGCATTTGTTTTCCTGCTCTAATGTGGGAGCGTGGCTCTCCTGCTGGGATTGCTGCTCCCCGATCTCCCGCTGGGACTAATGGCTGTGGGGACAGGGGCAGGCCTGGCGTCCCAGGGCTCGCTGCATTTGTTAGCAGCCATTTCTCATGTGCATTTATGAATAAAGTGCTCCTTAAAAGCTCTTCCAGTGTCTGGAGTCATTCCTGGCTGATCCCTGGATGGCTCTGGTGAGCAGCATTGCTGCTGGAGCTGCCTCACCTCGTCAGGGTCCTGAGGAGCTGTGGCTGCTGGGGACCCCCTCGACCCCTCTGCCCCCCAATTCAGGCCCCAGGAGAGCCCCCAGCTCTTGCCAGGCTCACTTATGATGCTGATATTTATTTATTTTAATTAATGGGTGTTTTTTACTTTGGCAGAGGCGGTGGCTGAAGGCTGGGCCGCCTCAGTGGCTCTCCCAGCACAAGGGTCAGTGCATGGAAACCTTGTCACATCAGAAAGTTGCTGTTCCTCCTGCCCCTTCTTCTTCCTCCCCCTCCCAAAATCAGCAGGACACCAGGCACTTCTTGCATGAAGAACAATCTGCCTCTCTCCCCTGGCACAGCTCCTACACTGCACGAAGTTAAGTTGATTTATTCTTACCTTTTTTGATCCATAAAGTGGCAAAAGCAGCACATCCCCACCTGAGTGCCCCCTGTCCTGAAGTGGGGGAGGCTTCCCAAATGTTTCAACTAAACTTCCAGGAGCAGAGGGATCACAGAAAGCACAGAGAGAGTCTGGGGAAGAACACCACAAAAATTCCCTCTGTGAGTGGTTGGGTTTAGCTTTGTTAAGCGGGGCTGGACCCCAGAAGGGGAATCCAAAGCACTGCTTGGGGGGGTGTGGAGCCTGAGGAGGGTTCAGTGACCCATACTGGTCATACTGGGCACTGAACTGGGCACTTGGGCTTCAGATTGAAAGGGAAGATTAGGTTGGATTTTGGGCAGGAATTGTTCCCTGGGAGGGTGGGCAGGCCCTGGCACAGGGTGCCCAGAGCAGCTGTGGCTGTCCCTGGATCCCTGGCAGTGCCCAAGGCCAGGCTGGACCTTGGGGCTGGGAGCAGCCTGGGACAGTGGGAGGTGTCCCTGCCCATGGCAGGGGTGGGATGAGATTATTTTTAAGGCTTCTCCCAGCCCAAACCTCTCTGGCATTCCCTGACTCTGCACACACCTCTGTGGGATGCTGAGGAACCCTCTGGATCCGAGCTACAAACAATGGAGAGCTTTGCACAGCTCAGTGTCACCTCTGAGCTGCACAACCACCAGGATTTTCCCCACCTGTCTGCTCCTCTCCCACATCTCCTGGCTGCCAATCCATGCCAAACCCTTCCCAAGGTGCTGGGGTTGGGAGCAGTGGGGACCCTCCGAGTGACACACTCGCTGTGTCAGCTCTGCCTGGTGCTCCCTGCAGCTCCAGCTTTAATCCCCACATTTCTGCATTTGTAGCGTTTGGTTTGGTTTTTTTTTTTATTTTTAGCAGCATGAAAATGATTTACAGCATTTCACATTGCATTTTTTTTAATCCCCCAAAATGAAAACAAATCTCTTCCCGACTTCGCCCGATTTCGAGGCTTCGCTTTTGTTCGGCTCTCGCCTGAAAAAAAAAAAAATATGGGTGGGAGAAACTCCTAAAATCCCCGACCACTGGAAAGAAAATTGGGATTTTTCCAAGTTAAGTACTCTGACAGAGCGAACATACATGTTTAATTTGAAAATGTTGATTCCAAATGGATTTTTGTTTAAAAAAAGCTTTCCTCAAGCAAGTCAATATTTGTAATCAAATTGAAATTTCCTCTGGGAATTATTTATTTTCATGAGGTCTAATTTTTGCACGGAGAAATTCTACGCAGGAAGGGTTTAAGGCGCTTTAAAGCAGCTTTAGGAACCCGGGAGATGGGAGGGGGCTGGGAAATCCCACTCAGGCTGAGCCCACTTGCCTTTGATGAGGGTGAGCTGATGAAAGAGTTTAAAGTGACTCTTTCTTCTTTGAAGAGGGAAAAGAGTGAGCAGGAGAAAAGGGGAGGAATTGGAAGGGAGGAGACATCCAACACCAGTTCCCTCCCGCTCTCCTCCTTTATATTCCTCGAAAATCAAGAATAAAAAACATCCCACGTGGCCTGGGATTCCCCCTGGAAACTCTGGACACCAACTTGATTTTGCTGCTCTGCCCATCCCTGCCTGGGCTCCTGTGGGGAAAGGCCCTGCTGGAAACATTTAGGGACTGGCAGGAAAATTATTGGAATGATTGGGGTGATTAATTTGGAGTTGTTGAAGACCCTTTTAAAAGATGCCCTAAATGTGTTGCAGAAAGCCACGCTGATCACAAAAGCAATGAAGAAATGCACCTTGATGAGATAAGAGGTGAAAGAAGCAATAAAACCAAATAAAGGAACCTATATAAGAAATGGGATAAGAGCAGGCTGACAGCAACAATCAGTGGGCAGAAAACAAGGGATGCAAACAGGGCCTGACAAGAGCCTGAGCTGGGAAAAGAGCCTTGGGGGAGATGGAGAGGTGGTTTCCTAACCCAGTGTTTGGATTCCCAGGTGTCCTGGCAATTCCTGGGAGGAAGGAACAGGGCAGGGCGGCTCCAGAGGGTCTGTGGTGGTTGTTTTAAACAGGCAATTCCTGCATGGAACATTCCTGCCTCCCCTCAGACAGGGATTTTTAAAATAAATCTGAAATCCCGAGCTTGGAAACCTAACCCTTCATCTGGAAAGGTCCATCTGCTTCAGCTCTGCTATCGCTCCCAAGGACAAGGAAAAACACCTTGAGGGGTTCTCCTGTCACCCACACTTCTCTGGCAGGACCCAAACCTGTTTTGTTCGGGGTTTGGAGCACATCCAGCCTTTCCCAGGGCAGGAAACACACTGGGAATGTGCAAGAGCATTCATGGGTGCTGAGAATTCCCTCCTCCAGGATTCCCTCCTCCAGAATTGCCTCCTCCAGGCTCCTGGGAGCTCTGGCTGCCCCTGCACAGTCAGCCAGGCACTGTGGAAGAGAGATGGGAGAGATTCCTGTTGCCCTCAGGGCTCTGCCCCCCAAACTGGGTTTTCCTGCTGGTTTGAAATAGTTTTGCTCTCTCTGAGGTTTGGATCCATGTTTCTCCAGCCTGGAAGCCAGAAGGGCTGGGAAAGGCCTGGATGGGAGTTCAGTGTCTCCCATTCCCAGCCTTGGGCAGAGGGGTGGGAAAAGATCCCCCAAAACCAGCCAAGATCCCGGGAAGCTTCAGCCTCTGCTGGCACTGGCACAGAAACCAGGAAAACATCGACTTGCAGGGGGAGGTGCAAACACAGGGAGCTTCCAGCTGCCCAAAATCCAAGAAAAGCTGACCTCTGATGGACTGCAGCCTCCACATCTCAAACAGCCCCTGCTCAGTATCAGCCCTGCCATCGCTTACCTCGGGGGGCTGGAGGGGCAGCAAAGCCTGGAGCTCCCGGAGGTGTTTCATTCCCAGCATTTCTGTGCCTGTTCCCAACTGCAAACCCCGTGGGGAGAGCCCAAAACTGTGAATTTGGGGTTATCAGAGCACCAGAGCCTCCTCAATTACAGAAAATCAGGAGTGAGAGGGAAAGAAAGGATCTTTCCCAGCAGGATGGTCCTGTCCCTCAGGTTGGTTTTCAATCTTGGAACTCCCCTGGGAAAAGTCTCCAGGGAAAAGCTCCTTCCTTGGCTTTGGAGCAGGGCAGAAACCCCAGGGAATAAACACCGAGTTAGAAATAATGGGAAATCTTTGGGGAAAAAAACAATTGGAGTTTGACGATAACCACGAAGGAAGAAATGGAATTCTTCTCTGCAGAATTCCTCACCTCCCAGGCCCAGGATTACACCAGACCTCAGCCCTGCTCAGCACTACAAATACATCAACAATTTATTACCTTGTTCCCTGGATTACTCTGAGCTTTTTTGGAACCAGTCTAAAGCACAGGCAAATCCATTAAAAAAATGGATTCCTTGTATTTCTTTATACCTGCCTCTAACTTGAGCCCCTTCTCTGTGAAACCCTGACTGCAGCAAATTCATCCTTTGCCTTCCTTTCCCCAGCAGGGTGTGACCCAGATTTTTGGGATTTATCCCTCATCCTGCCCTCGAGTGTCCTGGAGCCATGGGCTGGGAGACCTGGCTCCTGGCAATGGGGGGATAAAGTTCCTTCTAACTCCATGACTTTTATGGTCCCTTCCAACCCCAACCATTCTGGGATTCTCTGAGGGCTCGAGGGAGTTGTTCCTTAAAAACAGTGATTTTGAACCCAAATCCCCTGGATCTCCCTTTGGCTCCCTCAGGTTTCACAGGCAGAGGCAGAACCATCATTTCCCCAATTAAACATCAATTCACATGTAAGGCTTCAAGATTTATAATAAAATTAAAGGCACCTAATTAAGGACCCTGCAAAACTTTATTTTGCTGATATTCTGCTGGAGCTGTGGTGATTTTGCTCCAAGCAAAGCCCTGAACGTCCCAAATCACCCTTAATCCCACAAATCCTGCCTCAAACCTCCTGCATCCCCTTCCACCTGCTGGCAGCCAACGAATTAAACAGCTCCAAACTTCTCCTGGAACAACAAGAACAATCGACTTCAGCAGCAGAGAGGAACCCCAGGATCACAAGATGCTTTTGGAAACACTTTTTATTCCCCAGCTTCTAAGAAAACCACGTTTGGTGCCAAGTGGAAAACCAAGGAGGGGATTTGTAGGATAGGCCCAGCCTAAGTTAGAGGGGAGCAGGGAGGAGGGGGAGAAGATTTAAGGGGAAGGTGGCACTTCCACCTGGGGGCTGCTGACAGACCCCAGCCCCATTTTTCACCCTCTTTAACCCCACCCCGACCCCAGCTTTGTTCCTGTGAAATATTTAGTGGTTTCCCTCCACAAATTTCCAAACAACTTGGCTGATCTCGCAGGTGAAAACTGGTTTAAAAATTAATGGCAAGCTTTTAAAAATTAATAATTATTTCGCTTAATTAAGCTTCGCATTTTTAAAGCGGCGAACAATTCGGGAGCTGCTGCCGTTGGGATGGAAAATGCTGGGGGATGAGGGCTGGAAATCTGTTCCCTTCACTGTTCCCCAGAGCAGATTTTTGGGCTCTCCTTCATCATCTGCATCCTTACTGATGGCATTCCTGCCCCTATCCAAACCTGGATCTATAACGTGGCAATTTTGCTGGAATTTCTTTTGTTCCAGCCTAATCTAAAATGTTTTCTCGTTGTCCAGAACACATTTGGATATGGATTTTTTTTTTTTTTTTTTAATGGATACTTTTTCTTCTCCCATCCATTGTTCTTTATTTCCCAGCACCTCATTTTTAATCACAGCCATTATCTTCCTCCCTTTCCCAGTTTGTTACTTATTATCTGCAGGTCGGCTCCTTCCTCTGGCTTCCTTTTTTTCCTGCCTGGATGTGTTGTGATCTTCCCTTTGTGATCATCATAAATACTCCTGTCAAAAAGGAAGGCAAACAAAAGGCATTTATTTCGGGCAGAATCTGAGCAATTTCTGCTTTCCAACGAAGCAGTGGGGAGAGCTTGAAGAATTGTGTGAGGATGGCCCAGCAAGGTTCTGCCTAATTCCTGCATCCAAATGGGATTGTTGCTCCTGGGGATCTCTCTGGCATGTGCAGAGCTCGTTGGCAGGAGCTGCTCTGCACCCTGGCATGGTCTCAGCCCCCAAATCCCCTCCATTTCCTCGGTCATGGATCCACAGTGGTTAGAAATCCATAAATCTGAGTGAATATTGTCCTGCAGAGGTGGATGCACGACAGGACTCTGCATCCTCAATGGCTTTAAGCTGAAAACTGAAAGGTTCAGATGGGATATTGGGGAAGGAATTGTTCCCTGGGAGGCTGGGGAGGCCCTGGAATGGAATTCCCAGAGAAGCTGTGGCCACCCCTCATTGTCCAAGGCCAGGCTGGATGGGGCTTGGAGCAGTGGGAGGTGTCCCTGCCCATGGATGAGCTTTAAGATCCCTTCTATCCCAAGTTTTTCCATGATCTCCCTGCCTGGAGCAGGGCTGAAATTGTGAGGAGTGCAGGAGAGGGGGTGGAATCTGGGAATTCCGTGGTTTTTCGTGTCCCCCAGGCCAGGAGCACGCGGGCAGAGCTTTCCCTGGAGCCAGGTGCTCTGTGCTCACCCCCGAGCTGCTCTCGGCGGCCCCTCGCTTTCTTTACGTCGATTTTAGAATAATGACTTTCCATGAAACAAATTTCGATGGAGAAAATAAATGATTTTCGGGCCGGGGCTGATTCCCCATTCCCAGCCCCTGTCGGCATTTCCATTCCAATGCGAGCCATTCACACCTCTACGCATTTCCCTTTTCATGCAGAAAATCTGCCTATTGCTACTCAGCACAAGAGGAACTTTGGCTGGCTTGTTTAACCTTGAACAAATGCTGCTTTAACCATTTTCAGGACAGTGGAAATGACAAATTCTGCCGCTGCCTTTCTGCACCGCCGCTCCGCGGTTTAAACCTGAACGTGGCAGAACCGAAAACAAAATACAAATTAGAAATTTTTTTTTTTCCCCCCTCAGCGCTGCTGTGGAAATGTGCTTTGAGTCCTGCTTGGGGTTAGAAGTTTTCTCCGAAGCCGTGCCCTGTTGTGCTCTTTTCCTGGCTGTGTTCGATGACCTGCCAGCCTCCAGGATCCCATGGAATTGTGATCCCAGAGATGCCTCCTTCCCCCGTGGGTGCAGCTCCACCAGGACTGCTCTGCTCCAAGCCCGCAGCTCTCCTGGAACATAAGGTGAATTTTAAATCATTTTCCTCCAAGGCTGTTCAAGAATTGAAGCCAAGATCTCGACTCTCAGCTCACGGCGATGGAAGGTGAGAGTGATATCCAGTGGGGAATTGTCGTTGTTGTGCACAGAATGAAGAGAAAAGATTTCAAAACTCCAGAAGATCAGAATTCTTTATTCTTCTTTATTTCGAGATCGATCTCTTGATAGGGTCTTTCACTAATAGCTGCTTGCTTGGTTAAATGACACATTTAGCCTCTCTACCACCACTGGATGAGATAAAGAGAGCATATTTTAAAAACACACACAAGAAAGTATCAAACTAAAGTGAAAAGCAGCACCTGTTATTTTGAGAACAAGAGATGCTTACAAAACCTCCATCAATCTTTTCCTGCGAACATGAAACGCTTACAGAACTGTTCTCTTTAGAGATAAAATGAATTTTCCTTGGGAAAATTCAGGCCTGGTGCTGGATTTCCCTAAGAATCACCAAATGTCAGCCCCACGGGGAATGCTCTTGGAAAAGGAGCTCAGTGTCTCCTCCAGAAGGAAAATCCTGAGTTTCCACCTCAGTTTGAGGCAGAGTCTCAGTGTCCAGCCAGGATTAGAGGAGCACAAACCCATGCATGAGACCCCATCCTCATCCTCAGGTGGGAGCTTGGCCCAAGCCACCCATTTCAGGAGATTCCCAAAGAATTCCCAGATGAAGCCTCCAAACCAGAAAGAGAATTGAGGGAAGCAGACCTGGCCAGGGGGGCCCAAACCTCTCTGCACCTCCCTGGGGTTGTTGGTTATCCTGCAGCTCACCTGCCTCCGTTTGAGACAAATTCAGAGGAGAATATCCTGGGATAGAAAGCAGAACCTACTAGGTTTGGGAAAAGAAATATTTCTTCGGAGGAAAGTGAAGAGGAAAAAAGCTATTTATTTAACAAACACACAAGAAAATAACAATAATAGCAACTTCGAGGCACAGAGCTGTTTGAAAAAGACTTTTCTGGCTGTTTTGTTTTCTTTTCTCTCTTCTCTGGCTCAGTTTAAAGGCACAGAAAGGCATAAGATTCATTTCCTGGGGACAGAGCAGGCGATGTGGGATACATCACAAAGTCACCCCAAGACATTCCCCAAACCCCACAAGGTCCCAAGGGGAAGAATTTTGGTGACACAAACTCTGAACCAAGCAGGTGCTTCCTGCCTGTTTGGAATGTCCTGATCCCTGTGATATCCCAGTTCCTGAGCTGCAGGAGCTGGGAATTATCTCCCCTGTGCCACCCCTGCCCATCACTCATGCTTTGCTCAGGGAAGAGCTTCAATCCACGTAATCTGTCCTCCTGCAGAGACATTCCTCAGCCCTTATCTTTCCCACTTCTCTCTCCATCTTTTCTACTTCCTACTTTTTTTTCCCCTGTGTTTTCTTTTTTCTTTCTTTTTTTCTCCTCCAGTGGAGGGAACAGATCTGCAAACAGTAGTTAAGTAGCAGGTGAAATATTGATCCGTGCAATGACAAATTGATCTCTTCTGTTTTGTTTAACACTTTTCCCCCGAAAAGTTTCCACACTCAATTTACTTTTAGGCTCTCACAGATCACTGATTTTTATTGTTTTTTTTTTTTCCTTAACTGTACCTGCAACGTGGGCATGCAAGGAAAAAGTCACTTTTATTATTAGATTTGTTAGGGTTTATCATCAGATTTTTATAGCTCCTCAAAAAAAGAGTTTGTCTCCTCTGTCACAGCTTTGTCTTCTCACACTCCTTTGCTCATTTTCCTCCTTTGAACATGACTTCCACTTTTTGAAGGATACTGTTTTACCTCTGACAGGCTCCTTTGGTCTGCTCTTTAATGAGAACTGCTAATTTTTTCACCCTTTTAAGGTCTCTTTTGATAATTGTATAGATTTGCTCTCATCCTCTAATAGAAGATCTTTAAACAATGTCTGTGTCCCCTGGAAAAATGTCACCCTTTTGGTGGCTGCTTTTAATTTCTTTTTAACAAGCCTCTCCCCTTTTATGTGGAGAGCCTTTTGGAAATGAAGTTGTGATGAACTTCTGCAGGTTTATTTTTGAATCCCTACAGTGATACAGAGTTTAAGTACACTTTGACAGAGCAGCCCTTCAGTAACAGCATTTGAAATCAGCCCTGTGGCCTGCTCAGGATTAAACCTGGCACTGCTTCCCCTGGCTGTCCCAGGGAGGAATTAGCTGCTGTGTTGTCTCTATCCATTTTTCCATGGAGTTTTTGGAATTCGCTCCAGTTCTGGGCTGGTTTTGGGCCCAGATTTTGATGAGTTTTATGGTTAAGGATCACCTGGTCAGGAGGGTGCTGATGTAACCTCAACCTTTTGCTTTGGTTTGGAATTTAAACTCCCAGAGCGACTGTTATTTTCTAACATTAATTGTTCATTGATTGTTCATTGCACTAATTAACACTCATCCCTCTCCTGCACTCTCCCCACTGCTGCTCTCTGTCCTGGCTCCCACAGGTTGAGCTCTGTGGTCACCTTATCCCTCTGATTTCCACAGAAACACCAAAAACTGGGATAAAACCTTGCTAGATCCCACACTGAGCTCCTGAACTGGACAAAAGGGACATCCAGGATTCCCAAAATAAAGGTCTGGACAACTTCCCACTTCAGCTGGGGCTGTTGCTCCTGACAATGGGCACATCCAGCTTCACCTGGATTCATTGGTGGTGCCAAATAAACCTTCATGAGACAACACCAGATAGCACATTTGAGCAATGGAAAGCTTATGCTGACAATTACAGAGTTTAAAAGAGAGCTCCCAACCTCCCTCATCCCCACAAACCTCTCAGTTCTTCCCAAAGGAGGAGATCACTCCAACATTTGCCTCAGGGGAGCCAGGAATGTACGAGCATGCAAAGCAAGGTTGTGAACATCCAAGCACCTTCCCCTCTCCCGTGTTTTAGGGATGGGTGGGATGGGATGAGCTCCAATGTCCCTTCCCACCTGCGATTCTGTGATAAATACAGGCTTAAAAAACCCAGCAAATTCCCCTCCAGGTGAGTGCAGACAACAATTCCCAACATTTTGCTTTTCCCTGTTAAGCCCCTGGCCTGTTTTTTATCTGCTCTCAGCTGTCACAGTTTCATTCTCCCCCCATTCTTGCCTCGAGCATCCCTCCCCCTGCCCTCCCTCCAGATCTGCTGGGCACAGCCCTGCTGGAACCACGGGGCAGCCACAGCCACATCTCCTCTTGTGTCTGCTCCATCCCCTCCTGGAGGCTCCCGAGGATTCTGTTTGCACTGCACAGGCTCAGACCCTGGGCTTTAGGGATAAGCCAGATTTTCTTCTGATTAAAGACTTCTGGAAGATTAAAGATACACAGCCGGGGCCCAAGCCAAAGCTGCAAAGCAAAGATCACTCTGCAACTTGGCACTTGGAGATTTGATTGTTTTCCTTTCGGTCTGTTCTCCTGCATTTTCAAACACAGAAATTGGGGATGACAATCGTGGGCCTCAGAGCAGCACCGTGGCCTCGCTCAGGAGCAGGGCTCAACACCGAGAGCCAGAGTGGAGTCAGAACAGTGCCAGGGTTTTGGCACAGCCAGTCCAGCTCTGCTGGATGTTCTCCCACTCCTACGCAGCCCCAGGCTCCTGCTTCAGTCTGGCTTTGTTCTGCTCTGCTCCACTTTCTCTTTTCCTGCTGTTCCCAGCAATTGTCTCCATCCCACACAGACAAACCTCTCCCTCGCTCTCCACGTCCTCTTCCTCAGCCTGGATGACAGCAGAGATCCCTTCATCTCCTCCAAGAGGGGTTTTTCCCCCATCCCACAGGCAGGACAGGCTCTTCTCCCACGCCTGCAGCAGGAAGGCAGTGGGGCTGGTCAGGTGAAGGGCAGGGGACACATCCAGCTCCCCCAGTGTGGGCAGCAGGGGGACAGAGCGGTGCCCGTGGCAGCCAGGACATCTCTCCAGTGCCAGGGACGCAGCCTGGCATGTGAGCACCTGAACTGGATCAGGATCCACCACTGGAGCAGGCAAAATCTGCCTCTCCCTCTCCTTCTCCTCCCCATCTCACTTAGCAGCATCTCCCCGGAGCATGGCTTGCATCCTCATCCCACAAAACATCCTCCAGCCGAAAAGGCCTTCCCCATGAAGCTGCTGCAGTGCCCAGTTCCTGTTTCTCTCCCCAAACACACCCACAAGGGATGGTGCCCTGTCCTGGCAGAGCCCGGGCTCCCTGTGTGGGGTGGTCTGAGGTTCCCCCTCTGCCACCTTGTGCTGCCTTGGGCTGTTCAGGGACATCCAGGAGCCTCCTGAGCGATGTCAGAGCTGGGAAAGGACAAGCATGGAGCAGCCCAGGCAGGTCTCCAGCTGGTCCAGCAGCTGCTTTGGGACCCGAGTCCCACCCGTGGGAGCTCCTGGTGGCTTTGTGTGACCGTGGCTTGTCCTGTCCTGCTGCCACCAAGCTCGTCAGCTGTTCCCAAGCAGCTGCCCATAGCCCTGAGAAAATCCACCCCATTTCCTCAGTGTCAGGAGCACTCCCAAAAGGCTTTCAGAGCAAAAAGGGCCCGTTTTGTTTGACTCTGTGTTAGGTTATTTCCTCCCCTTCTGGAACGAGGACAGCTCAAAGCGACAGTCAAACGGAGAGGAAATAAAGAGAGTTATGAGGAGAAATCAAAAAGAGGTTTATGATCACTTTTCCCACCCACCACGTCCTCGCTGGCTGCTCCTTCCTCCCAGCCCAGCCTCCAGCTGCCAGTAACTCACAGAGCATTTCCAGCACCAACCCTGGGCTCCTCATCCTTCCACCCTGCCCCGCTCTGGCTGCACACCCCCAGCTCTGCTCAGCTTTTCCTGCACCCAGAGCCTGCTCCAGGTCTGGGCTGCCTCCTCCCCGGGGAAGGAGCAGGCTCCCTTCAGAGGCAGCTCCTGACTCCAGCACTTTGGTGGGAGAGCCCTGCCACGCACACGCGGAGAGCGCCCGCAGATCAAACAGATGCTGTCTGTCACAGAGCTTAGAGCCTAATTACAGGAGATTACAGAAACTATTTATAAATATTTATACCCATTTAAATATATTTATAAACGTATCAGGATTGGATAAAAGTGTATATTGTTATTTTAGCTTAAGACACGACCAAGTGTCTTTCATACAATGCTCATACAATAATCATATATTTGTATTGAGCTGCTTTTTGACGAACATGGACAGCAGCTGTTAACATTTGAATCGCTGTTAATACAAAGTAGGTTGGCACCGATGAGCTGGGGAGGATGGGTGGATGCTCAGGAGTCTGGAGCTGCAGAGCAGATGTGCTACAGAGCAGGAATCCTCCCCTTCCGAGGCAGAAACCTGCTGGATCCATCCAGAATGATGGAATGGAATGGAATTTTCATTCTGGAAGTACAGGGGTAGATGATGGATCTTTTCTCATCATTAATCTGCCGGTTTCGTGTGGCAGAGCAGAGCCTGCCCCCACCCCTCACCCGTGCTGCACCTGAGCCAGCAGCTTTTCCCACAGCACAGCTCCTGGTGCTGCCCTCCCCACGGGATCCTCTCAGAGCAGCACTCAGCAGGTGTGACACCCCAACCACGGCAGGTGTGACACCTGAACCATGGCAGGTGTGACACCTGAACCACGGCAGGTGTGACACCTGAACCATGGCAGGTGTGACACCCCAACCACGGCAGGTGTGACACCTGAACCACAGCAGGTGTGACACCCCGACCATGGCAGGTGTGACACCCCGACCACAGCAGGTGTGACACCCCGACCATGGCAGGTGTGACACCCTCACCACAGCAGGTGTGACACCCCGACCATGGCAGGTGTGACACCCCGACCACAGCAGGTGTGACACCTGAACCATGGCAGGTGTGACACCCCAACCACGGCAGGTGTGACACCTGAACCACAGCAGGTGTGACACCCCGACCATGGCAGGTGTGACACCCCGACCACAGCAGGTGTGACACCCCGACCATGGCAGGTGTGACACCCTCACCACAGCAGGTGTGACACCCCGACCATGGCAGGTGTGACACCCCGACCACAGCAGGTGTGACACCTGAACCATGGCAGGTGTGACACCCCAACCACGGCAGGTGTGACACCTGAACCACAGCAGGTGTGACACCCCGACCATGGCAGGTGTGACACCCCGACCACAGCAGGTGTGACACCCCGACCATGGCAGGTGTGACACCCTCACCACAGCAGGTGTGACACCCCGACCATGGCAGGTGTGACACCCTCACCACAGCAGGCATGACACCCTCACCACAGCAGGTGTGACACCCTAACCACGGCAGGTGTGACACCCTCACCACAGCAGGGGTGACACCCTCACCACAGCAGGTGTGACACCCTAACCACGGCAGGTGTGACACCCTCACCACAGCAGGGGTGACACCCTCACCACAGCAGGTGTGACACCCCAATCACGGCAGGTGTGACACCCGAACCACAGGAGGTGTGACACCCCAACCATGGCAGGTGTGACACCCTCACCACAGCAGGTGTGACACCCTAACCACGGCAGGTGTGACACCCTCACCACAGCAGGCATGACACCCTCACCACAGCAGGTGTGACACCCTAACCACGGCAGGTGTGACACCCTCACCACAGCAGGGGTGACACCCTCACCACAGCAGGTGTGACACCCCAATCACGGCAGGTGTGACACCCGAACCACAGGAGGTGTGACACCCCAACCATGGCAGGTGTGACACCCCAACCACGGCAGGTGTGACACCCCAACCATGGCAGGTGTGACACCCCAACCACAGCAGGTGTGACACCCCAGTCACCATTTCCTGTCACCCAGAGGTTTTCCTGCCTCCCAAATCCCTGCCTTTGTGGCTCACTTGGCAGCTCACTGTGCCAGGGCAGGGCTGTGCTGCTCTCTGTGCTGCAGCTTCGCCTCCTCATCCCATGCTCAGGAAAGGTTCTGGCAAAGACATTTGGAAAATCCCCTGTGATTTCTCCTCTCCTTTCCTGTCCCCCTAGGGGACACCTGGTGTGTGCTGCCCAGAGGTGTGCCAGGCATTTTGGGCCACGCTGACAGAGGCTCTGCTCCCTGATCCACACGTGTCCGGGAAGGTTGGGGCATGAAGCTTGACCTCCGTGGGGTCAGCTAGATGCCTTAGGTTTGAACTTTTCTATTTTTCAAATCCTGCACTGTTAGTGTGACTCTGAAGTTTCCTGTAGCTCGTTCAGTGCTGTTCTCTGTGCTAAGATAGACATAACAAAACCTCTGACTTGCTCTCCAAGGACACTCAGAACAAGAACTGTAAACCTTCATCTTGAGAAGAAGGGAGCAGGCTTGGAGGAAATCGCATCATTGGCTGGGTTCTGGTTGATAAATTTATGTTGATATCACAGTGTGAAGCACTCGTGAGCTGTCATCCATTTTGGAATCCACTGAGGCAGGAGCCTCTGGAGCCCAAAGTGTGCACCTGGAGGCCTTTCAAATAAATACCACATTTTTCCCTTTATTCCTGTCTAGTCTCTGTTTCTAGGGAGCCATTGAAGGCATCAGGCTCAAACCTCATCTTTGGCATCCAGGAGCAGCCAATTATCCGGGGGGATGTGGGCTGGGGGGGCCAGAGCTCTGTGGTGGCCTGGGTGTGGGAATCTGGAGGACTCGGATGGAAGTGCAGGGGGAAGCAGCCGAGTGGAATTTGGGAAGCGCTGGAGGAAAAGGCAGCTCGGAGCAGCCGCGGGGAGCTCTCGGTGTGAGCTGCCCCTCGCTGCCCCCGCAGCGCCGTGCCCGGGTGGGCACCGAGCAGCTCAGGTGCTGCTCTCCATGGCAGGGATGTGCTGCGGAGGGTCCAGCCAAGCCCTGCCTCCTCCCGAACACCTTTCCCCTCCCTCTCGGGAGACAGCAAAGCCGGGAGCTCGCTCTGCCTTCCCAGCAGGGCGGTTTTGAGCAGGACAATCCCCTCGGTCAGGCATCAAACAGCAGCATGTGAACCATCTGCTGCTTTGACTCAAACACCCCGAGAAAAGCTGCTGGATTGGAAAAAGGATATTAATCTGAAAAGCACACAACAAAGCAACTGCAGGGTGTTTCCCCCCCGAGCCAGAGCGAGCGAGGGAAAGCTGATTACCATGACACACAGGAGCCCTGATCTAATATTCCACTTCAAGATTTGCAAATAATGTGCCCATTAACATTCATTAGCTCTTTAAATAATACCTGCCAGACCTTGCAGGCAAGGAGGAAAGGCCCCTTCGCCCAGGAATCAATCACCTAACAGCCTCTAATTGCGCGTTTTCCGCGGCTCCGGGAAGTTTCCATGAAAACAAGGCAGGACAGAAGAGCAAAGCTGGAGCTGTCACTGCTGCGAGCAGAGCTGCGCTGAGCCACCCTTGCTGCTCCTGGGATCTGGGCTAATTAACAGCTCCTCTCCGACAGCTCTCGAGTTCCAGGGGTGCTGGGGGAGGCTCCCTGCAGGAATGTGTGGAGGCAGCCTCTCACCGCCCGGAGCAGCTCCTGTCCTGCAGCTCGGCAGGGCATCCTGCAGAGAGACAAGTGCCAGGCCAAGGAAGAGGTGGTGCCGTGCCTGGTGTGCCCCAGGAGGTGACGTTTTGGGAATTCAATTCCCAAATTCCCAGCTCTGAGGGGTCTCCTGCAGCCCCCGTGGAAGTCACAGCCCGGCAGAGGTGGGAGACTGGAGGATGGATATCCAGGCGTGGCCGTGGAGCTGTGGTGCTCCTGCAAACCTCACCTCTCTGTTTGTCACCAAGGCTTTCTGCCCCCCCAGCCCTTTAGGGAGGGGAAATCCTCTGCCAGAGGCACTGGGGAATCCAGGACAGGGACCTCACCTTTCTCTGGTCATACTGGTCTTGGATGCCCCAAGCAGCTCCCTTGAGAAATCAGATTTTGCACTGGAAAGCAGTCCCAGCTGAGTCTCTGTGCTCAGACCCTGCCAGGGGACCTTGTCCTGTCTCCTCCCTGGCCCTGTCACCTCCGTGGCCCTGTCTCCTCCATGGCCCTGTCACCTCCATGGCCCTGTCACCTCCGTGGTCCTGTCTCCTCCGTGGCCCTGTCTCCTCCATGGCCCCGTCCCTGGCAGACTGAGGGCTGGCACTTAGAAGCTGCCCCAGCAGGAACACACAGAGGTGAAGCCACAGGGCTGCTTTTATCCTTGAGGAGATGATTCCCAAACCTGGATCACGGGGACAGGTCCTTGCAGGATTGTGAACTCTGGGAATCATGGACTGAAGAGCCCTTGGGGCCCTCAGCAGGTCAGCTGTGAGCTCCCTGTGCAGGCTGGTGAGGTGGAGGAGCAGTGCCACTGTCACCTTCTCTCAGCTGATGGCCACAGATGGACGCAGCCCCTTGGGTCACCCACAGCGGCCAGCAGGACCTGGCCCCAGAGCCAGCCTTGCTCTTTGGACACACCAAATCTGAAAAACCCCAACCTGGCAAGGAGAGAAACCTGGGCAGGATCAAAGGCCGGCCTAACCCCGGTGAGCTGCTCCACCATGGCAGTGACAGGGTTGTCACCAGCCAGCCCCAGCTCCGAGTGCCTCTGCCAGCACTCAGAAGAGCTCTTAGGCACTGTAAAGCTCAAATTAATCGTCCACACGAGCACTCTGCATTTTCCTGGTGTGTTTTAGTGCTTTTTAAAGCAGCTACGCCACCGGATAAGTAGGTCCCTGTGCTCAAGGCCACGAGCGAGCCCGGAGGCGTCGGGGGGTCTGTGGCACGTCCTCGTGTTCCTCAGGAAATGGCTCTGCCTGTCACAGATGTTCCAGTCAGAGGGAAAACGGTTTGGGAAAGGCACATTTTCCTGGAGAAGAGCTCTTCAGAGCTGGGTTTAATCAGCCCCGAATGAGTTTGAGGCTGTTAATAGACGACCCCAAGTGACTGAGCACTGTGACTCTGTGACTCAGACTGTGGGGTCTGAGCAGGCAGGGCCAGGAGGAGGATGGCAACACCAAACATAAATATTCCAGGGCAAAGAGAGGCCTGGAGAAATCCCTTCCAAGTGTGAAGGTGAAACACAAAGAGAAAGGGGGGACAAACCCTTTCTTTATGTGCAGACGATCACGGAGCAACGGGGAAGTGCTCAGGGAAAGGAAATTGTTTGGTGTAAGTGCCTCTCCCGGAGATACTGCAAAGAAATGCAGGAGCAGGATGAGTTTATGAGGGTGCTTAAAGGGCAGTGATCTGATGAAGAGGAGAAATGCAGGATTAACGTTCTCGCCTGGATTTCTCCACAAATTTGCCACGCAAGATTCGGCTGGATTGCTGGAATTAAAGGGAATTTCCAGTGGTGGAGTGGAAATTCTTCTCACCACCACACTTGGATATGCCAAACCCGTGGTGGCCACCACTGCTCCTGGAGAAAAGAGATTGTTTTTAGGCTGCTCTTTCCCCAGTCCCAGTGTCCTGTCTGCTCCTTTGGAGCCAAGGTCCCCCCAACTTCCAGGGTGACAATTGCCACCCCAGACCTGCTCTCCATTCTTGCTGAGCTCCCACTAATCCTCCCTCTTATCTCTCAGCAGCTCCCATCTCGTTTACCCCGCCACCTTCCACAAACTTCTTTAATCTCAAACTCCTGTAAAACTTGAGGGAAAAATCCGATTTATGTTATGTACTCCCCATTCCCTCCTGCTGCACCTGTGGGAACATGGATAAAATCACTGTTTAATAGTGCTGGTCAAGCCTGGCTGCTCCTTCCGGAGCCTCCTGCCAGCCCCTCTGGATCAGCTATTAAAAGTTGGTGTCAAACTTGGGAGTGTGTTCTGGAGGAGAGGAGGGAATGCCTGGAGCAGCCTGAGGGCAGCCTTGCCCCTGGAACTGCAGCAAACAGGGGGACAGGATCCACTCTG
The DNA here is from genome assembly GCA_013400515.1 of Erpornis zantholeuca. Classification (NCBI taxonomy): domain Eukaryota; kingdom Metazoa; phylum Chordata; class Aves; order Passeriformes; family Timaliidae; genus Erpornis; species Erpornis zantholeuca. Next base: position 267,894 of record VZTN01003879.1, read on the forward strand.
CGAGGTCTCAGGGTCTCCATCCCAGGAGCCTCCCACATCCCCAAGGCTCTGGAACACGACCCAGCACTTTCTGAGAGCTCTGAGAGGGGCTGGGGAGTCTCTTTTTCAGGAGACAAGGAAACGCCATCCCAAGGGAGCTGCTGCCCACCAGGATCCCTCACCCACCTGCTCCGGCTGGGAAAGGCTGGGGAAGAGCAGGCCCTGGCCCAAGCCATCCCCGTGGTGCCACTCCAGAGTGGGAAAAGCTCCGCCTGGACCGGTTTCAGGAAGGTTAAATTTATCCCAGAACAAGCACTCGAGCAGTTTCCAGCTCCTTTTCCCCACAGGTTTGGTTCGTTCCCTGTTCCTTCTGCAGTACCTTGACTCACCAGCCTCTAATTATTGCCTGCAGTTACAAGCATGCACTTCTCCCTGGAAAAAGTCCATTATTCCTCCCTAAAATGGAGGGCAGCGTGCAGCTGCCTGGGTAATGGGAGCGCTGGCAATGTGTTATTGAAACAAGCTCTCCCCCTCTGCTCGGAGCAGCAGACGAGGCTGTCTGCGCCCATCTCGGCGAGTTCTGTTAATCCCAGCCCCGGCTCCGAGGAACACCAGGCTCTGTAATTTTCCAGCACTAAAATCAGGGAGCTGGGGACAATTCCGGAGCAGAGCTAATCCCTCTTGCAGCCGTTTGGAGCGGGAGGGGGAGAGCGGAGGCATCAGGGAGCCCTTTCGGATTTCACAATTACCTCAAATCGCTCGCGCTCGGTCCCTGTGGAGCGGCAGCGAACTCAAAGCCCAAAGGCAGGAGAACTTCAGACAAAAGGCAGCTCCCACCGTGTCCTCACACCTTTCAGACATCAGAACCTGTCACAGTTCAAAGCTGCCACGATGACTGGATTAAACCACCCGCAACAAATCATCCCGGTGTAATTTCAGCATTAAAAAAAAATCTTTGTGTCACTGCTGGCCACGAATAAAAAGTTACGGGAGGAAAGGTTATTTTGAAAGCAAAATCATCTTCGTGGCTTTCCTTGATTGAATCCCTGCAGCATTTGAGGAGCCCTACTCCAGTTTAAAACTTAATTTTTGACAAAATAGCATTTTGGTAGGGAAAAAAAAATCTCCAAAAAAGGAGCTGGCTCTGATGTTGGAGAACCCAACATAAAAGTGCAGGAAAATAAAGTGCTGGTATCAATTTTAACATATAACCTATTAAATGGAAGCAATAAAACGTTAAACAGAAATAAAATATTTTATTATTATTATTATTAGCATAAGGAAGAACATCCAAAGCAGTGCTGGATATTCAGGAAAGGGTAATCCCACACTGGTTTGGGTTGGGTTCCATGGGCAGGGACACCTTCCACTGCCCCAGGCTGTTCCAAGCTCTTTGCCAAATCAAATTCCATCCCAGCCAACGCTTCCCAATCCTTTACCCCTGAGGGGCTCTGTGTGCAGACACCAAACCCCCAAGGGAAGGGTCCCTTGCAGCCACCCCGAGCTCATCCTGGGGAAGTTCTGGAGCTGCCATCGACCCCTGAGACACCCAGAGGTGTTTTCTGCTCCAGGAGGAAAGCACCTGGGGTCAGCACAAGGGTGGGACAGATCCCAGGGATGTTATTGCTCTGTTATTGATGATCCCTTTCCATGTTAACTCCTAGCCCTGGTATTGCTGTAACTGGGCTAATAACAGTTTGTTACATTTGATTAGACTGTTAGGGCTGCAATCAGGCCAACAGTAAATCCCTGGCTCCGCAGAAATGTTCCCATTCCAGCCCTAATAACAATTCGGGTCTGACAGGCACGAGGAAGGGGCAGCCACAGCTCCTGGCTCCCTGCAAACTGGGAGAAAGGAAATCCTCAGGGACCTTGTTACGGCTTTGAAATGGAGAATCCAGGCCAGGACAATGTGTGACCACGGCAGGGAAGGGTGGCTGAGGACAGCCCGGCGTGGCCTCCAGTCAGCAGGGCATGGAGGCCACCCCTCCCACCAATCATTACTGGTCAGGGCCTCAATTAGCAGCCGTTCCAGCAGAACTTCCAGCTGCACAATTAATTAGAGGTCAGAGACGGCTGGGGCTGCCTCACCCAAACTGAGGACGCTCCTCCTTTTGTATTCCCAGAGCAGCCAAAACGCAGCTCGGGCTTGTATTCCCTGCCTGGGAAGGAGCAGGAGGTGCCTCCAGGAGGGGATATCCTCATTCTCACCCCTCTGATCAGCGAGAGCCAGGAGCTGACCAAACCCACACCCCTTGTCCTGCTCTCCCCTCCCTGGAGCTCCAAATGTCCCAGGGAAAGCTGGGGGAGCAGCCATCCATTGTCGCCTTGGATTTCAGCTTTCTGATTGTTCTAAAAATTTGTTCTGATTGTTTTGGAAAGTCGCTCTGGAGTTCTCACTAAATTCTTCTGTAAACAAGTTGTGTTTTTGTAACTCTCTCTCTTGTTTTCATTCCATTCCTGATAGAAGAGGTTTTTGGTGGACTTCTGTCCAAACCCATGGAGTTGGATAGGAGAAGATCTCCGTATCCAATCCATGGGGTTTCAAAGAATTGTATAAAAGCTGTGAAATATTAAACTTCCTGCTTCTTCTTCTGCACCGTGTGTTGTGTGTGCTCATTTTGTGTTCTCTAGCGACAATCCATCCCTCCACCCATCCCTCCATCCATCCATCCATCCATCCATCCATCATCCATCCATCCATCCATCCATCCATCCATCCATCCCTCCATCCA
>VZTN01003879.1:270821-301455 GCA_013400515.1 Erpornis zantholeuca
TCCATCCCTCATCCATCCATCCATCCTTAAAGCCTTAAACCTCATCCACGACCAGCATCCCATCTGCTTCCTCTGCAGTCCTATTTCTGGAGTGGCCCTGGAAGATGTGGAGTGACAACAATGAGACTTCCACATCACTTGGAGAGAAGATACTTGCAGGCACTCCTGGTTTATCTTGGGAAAGCAGTCCCTGCGAGCGCAGCCGGAGCTCCTGGAGCTCTCCCTTCCCTGCTGGCTCCAGGTGATAAGCCCCACACGGAGCCAGATCATTGTGTCTCGTTTACCCAAGTGACAAGAGGCCTCTTTGTGGCCAAATTCTCCTCTGGAAGCTCCCACCTGAGTGATTCTCACCTGAGTGAGAGGCTTGTGAGGGCCTTCGGGGTTTAGCACTGTGCTGGAGGAGAGGAGTTGCTGCAGTGTGGGAGGAATTCTGAGGTGGAGAACAGCCTGGAAGCCACCCCATGCTCAGTTTTCCTGGATCTCCCTGTCGATGGTTGTTCAGCACATCCGTTCTCAGTGACAAAACCCTGCTAGCACAAAAAGCCACGGGGACACAGAGGTGGTGCTGTGGCCTGGCCAGGACGTCCTGGTTATCTCATGAGGATCCCACACCAGGAGAAAAGCCCTGGAGAGAGGCAAATCTTCAATCCTGGGCATAGGGGCTTTGCTAGGCATGGCCTGGGAGCTTGCTGGTTAAAAGTCATCCAGGGAATGAGGAACTGCCTGGAGCAGAGGGTGGGATTTGCCCTGCGCATCCTAAAGCATCCCCAGGGGTATGTCAGGAAGAGTGGAGAGAGGAGAGTGGGGATTCTCCAAGCCCATGGGTGTGGGATGGAGCCTCCCCCGAGGTGTGTTCTGCAGGAGTCGTGGGTTGATCCCACTGGGAATGAGGCTGGGAGGGCACTGGGATTCCAGCCCCGAGCCCTCAGTGCTGCTCCCAGGGCTGGGGATGTGGGACAGGGCAGGCACAGGTGGAATCCTGCAGCCAGGAATAAATCCGTGGGGTGATGGGGAGGGGTCTGAGCCCTCCCAGTTGTGCCTCCGGCCCTGGGTGCAGCTCGCCCTGCCTGTGGGATAACGTGGATTAACCGATTTAATTCCTTACATCCATGTTTTAGCAGCCACAGTTAAAGCTCCCATTTCACATGTTCCAAGCATGTTTGGGTGGCCTGTGTTTCATTCCCTGCAACTTCTTGTTTTCTTGGTTAATTCTATTTTGCCTAATAAAGTGCTTTCATTTGCTCTCATTTCCATATTGTACTGTAGCTAAAGAACAGAGATAAAGAGAGCTACAAGAAACCTGGAATAGAAAATTGGTTAATTAAAACAACTTCCCTGGTATGTGCTTTATAACATATTGTTCTCACGGAAGCAACAATCTGGTGAACTGCTCCGGATAGGTAATTCCAACTTCCAGCTGGTTTTAATGAGTGTATCCTATAAAAGGGCTGGGAATGATGAAGTCTGGATAACCAGGCTCCCTTTCCCACGCAGATTTGAGTGGCTTTGTATTAAATCCTTATCCAGTTTTCTCTCCCCATCCACCGAAGACAATTTATAGTTGTCATGGGAATTTACCCGCGGCACACCCACCCACCCTCTGCTGTCACCAGGACCTGTGGGAAGCATCTTGTGTGGAAAAGACACATTCCCATCTGTCTCCCTCTCCTGAAAGAAGTCTGGATCAGGTGGGATACTGTGGAGAGAGGGGAAATCACTGCTCCAGGAGGAGCTGGAGAGGACAGGATGGGTGGGATCAGGGTTGGAATGCTGGCACTGGGAAGCTGCAGAGCTGTCAGAGACCCCACAGTGAGGGACAGGGATCAAGGAGAGAGGCCTGGGAGAAAGTGGGAAGGTCTGGGATGAGAAGTGGCTGCTGCCATCCCGAAATCCATTAACCACTTGCCTAAACCAAATCTGGAATCAAGGACCTGCCTGCAAGGACACCATGGCCATGGGAAGAGCTGTTAATAACCCTTTGGAACATTCCCTTCTGTCCAATCCGACCCCTTTCCATCTCTCTTGGTGTGTTTTGCATCTCATATTTAGGGTGGGCTTTCTGTTCAGTAAGGTCTGGGCAGGTCCATCTCAAAGCTCTGGACAACTCTGGATTTGTGTCTCAGCAGCCTGGGGCAGGCAGAGGTGCCCCTGTGGGTCACTCATTTTGCTTTTGGGCCACTTTTCTAAACCTCTGGCTGTGACCTCCCAAAAACATTGGGTGCTGGAACATCCCTCTCTCTTCCCGCAGGAGAAATCCAGCTCTGTTTGAGCTGGAGATGAAGGGACTGAAATTCAGCTTCCCAATGTGTCCTTGTGCCCTGTGAACTGCTGGAACAGCCCTCCAGCCACCTGGATCCCTGCAGGAATGTCCTGAATTTCAAGTGGAGCCCACCTGCAATGGGAGAGCTGGTGGGATGCACACCAGCATCCAGGGAGGCCCCGGGAATCAGGCAGTGCTCTCTGCAGGGAGCAAAACAGGACCAAAAACCCCCCTCAAAACGACCAGGAAAAAAAAAAAAAAAAAAGAGAGAAATAACAGGGAGCTCTGGTTTATTCCTCAGTTCCAGGTGATTTAAGTAATTGGAAAATCATAGTCGTGAAACAACTCTTTGCAGAGCATCATAATCAGCAGCACAGCTCAGCAGGGCCTGAGTGCAGCACGGAGGCTTTAAAGACCCCCTGAGCAATGTGATTTTTTTGGAGGATGGCATCTCCAGGAACAGCAGCTCCCCCTCAAAAACCCCCAGCCTGCAGGACCATAAGGATGCAGAGATTCAGGGCAGGCTTGGGAGACCTTGGCCAGCTTGCTGGCAGCCCCCGTCCTGCCGAGGTCCTGCTGCTGCTGCAGGAACACAAACCGCAAACCATCCGTGACATTTCCACGGTGCAAAGAAAACTGTGAGCACCAGGCTGCTCATCCCCTCCACTCTGGGAGCTTTGGGAAAGCACTGCAGGCTGGCAGGAGGGAGCTGGCTGCTCCCAGGAGTGCAGCCCAGCCCGGCTCAGGTGGCACCTCCGTGTGTCCCCCAAGTGAGGCATTCGGATCACGCAAAGTCCCCTCCACGTTATTAATTTTGGCTCGGTGCTTTGAGTTCTGCTCTGAGCAATCCATAATCTCCAACCAAATAATCATAAAGGCCCTGCTGGCCTTGAAACATATGTCTCTGACAAGAGCAATAAACCTATTTATTGCTATTGTGGCCACTGCAGAAGAGCTCGTGCCATGTGAGCGTGAGATTCCCTTGGAAAGGGAGCCAGGCCCGGCATTTACTAAATAAAAATATTACTCTTAAGATCTACTGATCATGTATGTGGGCATTTAAATATCAGGGATAGTTACTGCTGTGAAGGCTGGGAGAGGGGGGGAAGAAAAAGACATAAAATGAGATTAAGACAGAAGGATAGGAGCTGCTGCCATAAAAGTAACTCAATAAATGAGGCGCTGAGCTCGAGCCTGCACATCCACGAGCATCCCACAGCCATAAACCCAGGGATACAGCAGGATCGGGTCACAAAACCTCTGGGAAGAGGAAAATGTTTCTTTAGCAGCCACAGGTTTGGCCAAAACTCCCTGGCCAGTGGAGCAGGGCACCAATTTGGGAGCTTTAGGAGCAGCTCGGGTCTATCTGCGGTGCTCAGTGGAGCAGAGCAGGCGCTGCCCCAGAGGTTCTGAAGCAATAAATGGATTGGAGCGGTGATGATAACGTGTTTGCAGGAGAAAATTGCCTATATTGAGGCAGTGTCATGCTAGAACTCCCCAACAATAACAGGCAGGCTTGGAAAGAGGCAAAGAAACAGATTGGGGGAGATTTTCCGGCTTTTAAAGGAAATTAAACAAGATGGGAATGCACTGAGAGGGAGCTGCACAAAGGGAGGAGCAGGATGGGCTCCACTGGGGTGTCCTGAGATAGTTGAGAACACAAATATGGACAGGACCAAAGAGGTTTTATGGCCTGAGCTCCTCGCCACTGCTGCATAAAAATCAAGAGACTCGTGGCAGTGGAGTTAATTCACCATTGCATATGCAGAGAGCGCAGCTGCAATAAAAGGGAATGTGCTCCTTGGCTGGTATTTATTTTTCAAATGTTCCCACTAAAATCCTAGGGACAACAGCAGCAGAAGTGCAGGAGGACCCTCCAGACTTCTACTGGGGGGAAAAAAATTAAGTAAATCCTAAGTGAGGGGGAGAGCAGAGGAAATGAAGGGATGGCATTGCCCTGGGTAAAAATGTGTAGGAGCAACGCTAGGCTGAGATTATTACAGATTATAACAGCAGTTTTAGGATTTTCCCCCTTTTTCCCATCACCTGTGGAGGTCATAATCTGTCTGCAGCTGGAGCAGGCTCCTGTGGATACCTCAGAGCAGCAGATGCTGGTGAATATTGCTCAGCTGAGGGTACTCAAGTCCCACATTTCCCCTCAACCCTCACTTCACAGCAAGGATAAACAGACTGCCATATAAAAATATTGAATCCTAAAGTCAGGGATAGCTCTGACAGACAGAATAACACCAGACTCTGCCCTGAAAAAATATCTATTTATTGGCTGGCAAATAACCTTTACGACAGAGATCATTCCATTCGCTCACTTCCTTCCATAAAAAAAAAAGTTTACCCTGCCTAAAGCACTTCCCATGAGCTTACCAAGGGTGATAATAGCGATGGGATGTGATAAGAGAGGGTCTGGGATGCTCCAGGCCCTCCCCATTGCCACCACAGGCAGAGGGGGGAGCTGAGATTTCCGAAGGAGGAGCTGGGGAGCCTCTGGCACGGCAGGAATGAGGCAGGGAGGGAGGCAGGGAGGGGGCAGCACTTTCCCAGCAGTGTTTGGGATGTTAAGAGTGACTCCTCAGCATCAAAGCTGTCCTACTTCCCCAGCCTTATCATATTTGCCAAAGCACAATTCAGGGAACAGGACTCCAGCGCAAATCACATTCCACTGGCAGCCTCGGTGATAAATAAATTACATCCCTCTTCTAGAAACAATTTCCCATGATCAATAATGAATAAAAAAAGTCAGGTCCAAAGCAGTGTTGTGACAGCCCCGCGCAGAAGTGAGTGGCAGCCAGGATTTTGCTTCAGCAGCAAAATCGGGGCCTGATAAAACATCGCATTTCCCCAGGACTCCAAAGATGCCGATAAAAATAGGGAGGAAAACTCACATTGCACCCCCCTACAAAGAGCCTGGCAACTCCTTTTGAATGAAAAGCCTTCTCCTGCACAGAGCATTGCACAAACAGGGCTGGGTGAGGTCAGCTCTGCGTCCTGAGGGCCAGGGCAGCTCCATGCAGGCACAAAAGCTGCTGGGATAAGGATGGGAGGCCAGGAAAATGTTCCCTCCCAGTCCCACAGGCTCTGTTAGCAGCCTCAGCTCAGTCTTGGCAAAGTGTGGGACTTCTGCTCACATCAAGCAGGATTTGGGGCTGAGGTGAGGTGGGATGTCCTGGTACCCTGACCCTTCACCACCTCAGCCCCTCCTGAGGTGCGGCCCCTCCTCCTCTCCTCATCTTGGGGACGTTCCTGGGTTCCATTGTCACTTGCTGAAGGTGTTTTCGACTTGCAGCTCCTGCACATGGAGATTTCAACTCTTCCACCTGTCCTGGGAGGTCCCAGTCCAGTGACCCATAATGTTTATTGCCTGGAAGAGGTGAGGAGAAGAGGTGTGGTGGGAAATAGGAGTCCAGAAAATTCTGTGGAACACGTGGGGTAAAAGGGTTGTAGTGTGGGGAGGAACTGCTCCAGTTTACGTCTGGATAACCTGTAAATAAATTCCTAGGGGATCAAAAAAGATCATGGAATCATGGAATGATTCGGGTTGGGAGGGACCTTAAATCTCATCCAGTGCCCTGTCCTTGTCCCCAGGGACACCTCCCACTGTCCCAGGCTGCTCCCAGCCCCAATGTCCAGCCTGGCCTTGGGCACTGCCAGGGATCCAGGGGCAGCCACAGCTGCTCTGGGCACCCTGTGCCAGGGCCTGCCCACCCTCCCAGGGAACAATTCCCAGTTCCCAATATCCCATCCAGCCCTGCCCTCTGGCACTGGGAAGCCATTCCCTGTGTCCTGTCCCTCCATTCCTTGTCCCCAGTCCCTCTCCAGCTCTCCTGGAGCTCCTTCAGGCCCTGCAAGGAGCTCTGAGCTCTCCCTGGATCCTTCTCCTCTCCAGGTGAGCACTCCCAGCTCTCCCAGCCTTTCCTCCCAGCAGAGCTGCTCCAAACCCCTGTGGCTCCCTGGAGCCATCAAGGCAGAGCAGTTCTGCAGGGGCTGGTCCTCCTCTACAAAAGTTCTTTGATTTTCTGAGGACAATCTTGGGCCTAACCTAATTCTGGCCAGTAGGAACATGGAGTTCAGTTCCTGGACCAGCCACATCTGTGAGCTGTGACCTCTCTGTCCTGGTCTTCTCCGAGCTCACCCAGGGCTCAATAATCCCATAATTCCCAATTTTTATGGGCTGTCACTTAAAGAGTGCCATCCCCAAGTCTGAACGAGGCATCAGCTCCGCAGATAAAAACAGAATCGCAGACGCAAATGTCTGCGGTGACCACAGTTTGCAGTTCCAGTGACTCAGCTCCGAGCAGAAGGAGAAAGTGCAAATCCATCCGGATGAGGAGTTCCTTAAAAGCCTCGTAAGGACCCACGGCACGAAGCTGAGAACACTTGTGCCTCGTGTATCCGAGAAAAACAACACATTTTAAAAAAGCAAACCTTGGTGAAAAGGAGGAGAACTGGGAGCTGTCTCAGGAAGTTGCCATGATGCCAAAACCCCCCAAGCCCACAGGTTTGGAAGGAGCTGTGCTGCTCTGACAGAATTCCTGATGGCTCCTGGAGCCTGGAGCAGAGCTGGCTCCGTGTGTGGAGGGCTCGGGACACCCTCAGCCCTCACCCCCATGGCCAGTTTGGTTTTGGCCTTCCCCACACACCAAACCCTGAATTAAATCTCAGCTGTGTCCTGGGGCACCAGGCCCAGCTCCCCCAGCCAGGCCAGTGAGAGATTGTCCTGCTCTGCTCGGGGCTGGGGTGGCCCCACCTGGAATATTGTGGGCAGTTTTTGGGCACCACGGTGTTAGAAAGACAGGAAACCATTAGAGAGTGTCCAAAGGAGGCCATGAGGGTGGGGAAGGGCCTTGTGAGGAGCAGCTGAGAGAGAGGAGAAGACTGAGGGGAGACATTGCAGTTAGAGTGTCTCATAAGGGGAAGAGGAGGGGCAGCTCCCATCTCTGATCCATGTGACAGTGACAGCACCCAAGGGAATGGCCTGGAGCTGGATTTTGGGAGATTTCTTCTCCCGGAGGGTGCTGGGCACTGCCCAGGCTCCCCAGGGAATGGGCACAGCCCCGAGGCTGCCAGAGCTCCAGGAGCTCCCAGGGATGCCCAGGGCAGGATTGTTGGGGTGTCAGGAGCTGGATCGTGACCCTCGTGGGTCCCTTCCAGCTCAGGACATTCTGTGACTCTGTGATTCTGTGATTCTGTGATTCAAGTGCTGCAGCTCACAGCAAGCTCCACTTTCCCCTCCCAGGCTGAGTCAGAGCACTCCGAGAGCAGCAGAGCAAGGAGGGAAGGAAAACAGGAGGATGAAGCAGCTGCTCCTCTCCCAGCACAGAACATGAAGCTTTTCAAGTGACTGTCTCTGCTTTCCTGGTGAGAGCAGCCCTGCCACCATCTGAGCCAGCCCAGCTCCCTCTGAGGGTGCCATGGCTGCAGGTGGGGCTGGCAGAGCTGCCCAGCCCTTCCCCAGGACAGGCAGCCCCCAAATCCATGACACCTCAGATCCAGACACCTCAGTGCTTGCCACTGATGCCTTAAATGGCTACTTAGAAACAGAGACTTGACAGGAATAAGGGGATAAAGGAGGGATTGATTGGAAAGGCTTTCAAAGGTCACACCCTGGGAGTCTGGAGGCTCCTGCCCCAGTGGATCCCAAGATGGATGACAGGTCACGAGTTCTTCACACCTTTATAAGTGTGGTCCATTTGCATATCAGCATAAATTCGCCAATTAAAACTTTAGCTAATGATGGAATTTGCCCAAGCTTGCCCCCCTGTCCCCAAGATTGTGGTTTGCAGTTGTTGGGCCTAGGAGGGTCTGGGTGTCCTTGGAGAGCTGGAGAGGCTTTGTTGTGTGTGTGTGAGCATGAGAGAACAGCACTGAACGAGCTCCAGGGAACTGCAGAGTGACGCTGGGCAGGGCAGGGCTGGGAAAAATAGAAAAGTTAACACCTAAGCATCATCACACCAGCCCTTCTCCTCCTCCAGACAGGAAAGAGTGAGGAATTGTCACCTGGATTCTGTGACTGGGCTGATAGCCTCCTGCTGCAGAGCCCACAGCAGTGACACATCCACAGGCTCTCCTTTCTTCCTCTGACTCACTGGGTTTTGTAGAATTTGGTATTTTAGAGTTGGAATGAAGAGCTTTAAAGTAGCTTGGAGGATTATCTGTGCCTTGTGAAGCTCCTGGATGTTCCTCTGAACCTCGGGATTCAATATGAGGGCTTGGGGGGACACCTGGGTCTATCTAAAGGGGATACCAGCACATGTATTTATTATTCTGTAGTGTGGGCTCTATATAATCCTGAGGGCTCAGGGATCAGGAAGAATTCCTATTTCTGCCACTGGATGTGTAACTGGGGCTTTGGGGTTGGTTTTCTCCTTCTGTAACACCAGCAAGCAGCTGCAAGTAAAGGCAGATTTGGTTTGGGAAGATGCGTCATGACCTGACCACTGGATTTGGGATCAAGGAGGAGATTTTCCCTGAGTCAAGGATCATAGGGATGCTTTTCTATTTCCCACCTTCTTCTGTAAGATGGAATTGCAGTCTCAAAGGTCCCCTGGCTGTTTTTATTGGCCCAAGGCCCTCCTCTTGCAGGAGCCCACAGCAGTGGCACATCCACAATCTCTCTCTCTCTTTGTACTCTTTGGTATTTTAAACTTGGAATGAGGAGCTTTAAAGTACCTTGGAGGATTATCTGTGGCTTGTGAAGCTTCAAGATGTTCCTCTGAAGCCCTGGATTTAATTCCTGTCTCAGAGTCGCCGTTGTCCACCCCCCAGTTCTGTGTGTGATCCAGGGAGGCACCCAGGAAAGGCCCTCCCAGGCTTATCCTGGCTGATCCACAATAATTCCCCAGAAATGCTCAGAAAATCCTGCTGTGTGGCCACAATAAACTCTTCTAATAATGTTCTCAATTAATTATCAGCTCTATCTTTTCAGCAGCTGTCCTGCTATTTTATGGAGGAACAGCGTGGAGCAAAATCACTTCAGCAGTGTTGCTCTGGTCTTTGTTTCGGCCCAGTGTTCCCCTCTCCCTGAAGCTTTCCCAGTATTCCACATTATCACAGGATGTGTTATTAAGCTCCAAGTTCCCCAGGAGTTTCTCCAAAGCCCAGCGCACAGCATCTCTAATTTCAATGCATTTGCCTCAATAATACAATTTAATAACCACCACAGCTGCAGTTTAGAATGAAAAATAACTCCTTGGCTCCGTAAACTTGCAGTATTCCGTCCTTTTGGCTTCCTTTAATTACCAAGCTGGAATATTTTTTGGAGCATATTTAACTTTTCAGCAGCATTCCCATCAATTTTATCATTCCCACTCAGCAGCAGGCTTTACACCAGCATTAGATCCCTTTTAATTCCTGTTAGCAGATTTCTTTGAGTCCTTGCACTTGCCTGTTTTCTTCTTTTGTTCTTTACTTCCCAAACCAAACTTTCAAATAACAAAACAGCTCAGCTTAAAAGGTAAAGCCCAGATAATTGGGGCCGGATTAATTAATTTCTCTTCCCTCCTTTCCAGAGGTGTGTGCACTCCCAGCCACTGCCTGTCACCTGCATTTAAAGGAGTACCTTGACCTAGACCAACATTTTATACACACTGAGATCCTTCATGTGCATTTACACTCGTGGCTCTGGCAGCCATCCAGCTGCCAAATTTATCCATGAGAACAGAAGGACTGCAAACTGGAGAGGGGACAAGCAGAGGTTCCAGTGTGGATGGCCACTCACAGACCAGTTCATTCTTATTTTTTAAATGCAGAGGGTTTGCATTACTCCAACGAGGCAAATAATCTGTGTTTATTTCTTAATTTTAAATAATCAGAGTTTATTTCTCGATTTTAAATAATCTGTGTTTATTTCTCAATTTTAAATAATCTGTGTTTGTTTCTCTGTTTTGCACAGCAGAACTGGGGGTTTTGGTTTCCGATGGAACAGGCAAGGAAAACCTGTTGGAGTCCAGAAAAGCTTGAGAGCTCCTCCTGCCGCTCTGGGGCTCCTTTTTTATCCCCAGAGCTCCTCAAAAAATAGCTTAGCTTGCAACCTAAGCTTGTGGGAGAAGCTCCCTTCAGTTTTGGGAGAAGTCCTTAGGGGGAGAAGCTGTGCTGGAGGAGAGCTGTGGCTTTTCCTGTGCCAGCAGCGATTCCTGGGAGGATGAAGGACTTCCCTGCACCCATGTGGGCACACTGAGGCATCGATTTTATAAACACTGGCACTACTTGGAGGAGCTCCCTCGCTGCTGTGACCCCCTGAGCCTGATCCTAAAGTGGGGACAGAGGAGCTCAGAGCAGGGAGGGAAGGGGATGGAGGCAGGAGCAGTGTTTAGAACAGGCCAGGAGGTAGCCAGGAGGTAGCTGGGAGGTAGCCAGGCAGTAGCCAGCGTGCCCAGGCAGGCTGGGAGAGCCTTCCTGCAGACTGAGCCAGCCCTGAGAGCTGCCCTCCCCTCCCTGGTGCCTCCCCCCAGCTCTGCCCACGCTCCCTCGCCTGCCCTGCGGTTCCACGGCTATAATCAAATCATAACTTTTATTAAATCTGAGATTACTTTTTAATGGAATCAATTTCTGGTGTGGTGCTTTTCCCTTCTGCCCCACGGCTCAGCCATGCTCTGCACTTTTGTGGTTTTACTCGGGTTTTTATCTCTGCTGCTGCCCTAACACCTGGCCCTGGGTGAGACCCCCACCCTGTCCTGCCTCAGAGGGACACTTGTCCCTTTGCCCCGTGTCCCCAGAGCAGGAATTCCTGCTCAGGGACCCCACAGGGGAAGCAGGATTTGTCCCACCTTCCAGCTGGCAGTGGGGATGGAATCAGCAAGAAATTTTTCCCCTGGAGGAAAGGGAGCCCTTCCCTTTCCCTTTGGCTTTGGGGCTGCATTGGAAACCCTATGCTGCACCCAGTGGCTGTGGAGCTCCTGGAGGCACCTGAGGGGATCTCATCCTCTTCCTCATCCCCTGGAGGAAATCAGGAATTTCATCCTCTTCCCCATCCCCTGGAGGAAATCAGGAATTTCATCCTCTTCCCCATCCCCTGGAGGAAATAGAATTTCATCCTCTTCCTCATGCCCTGGAGGAAGTCAGAACTTCAGCCCAAGCTGGACACCATGCCTGTGGCTCTGTGAGGATTCCCACTCCGGGACAGCCCCACATGGACATCCCCAAGCACAGCAGCTCAAACCTCCCCACCTTCATGGCTTTGCACTTTCCTGAGAACCTTCTTGCCCAAAATGGCTTCATCTTTGCAGTTTTATGTAACTTTCCCCCTGTCTCCCCCTCCTCCCCTCGTGCTCATTCCTTTCCCTTTCTTCCCCGACACCTACAGACTGTATTATATCCTCTGATGCAAAAGCCCCATTCTGCTTTCACTTGGAACCATCTAATGACAACAAGAAAAATAACAGTGACAGCTTTTATTTGGTCCTCCTGCTGCTGATGTTCTTGAAAAAAAGGAATTTCACATCCTAACTTCGGATCTCGCATTGAAACCTCTTGGATTCCGCAGCTTTCCCGGTGAGGATTTGCTAAATCCTGCATTTTCTAAAGCCTTATTTAGGAGCCACAGGTCAGGCTGTGTCCTCGTTGGTTCAAGACCTGTCTCTAATCCAGGCATCCCTCTCACCAAAACTTCCTCACTTTGGAATTACCTGAGTGCTGCAAAGATGGATGTTGTGCTCCGAAGGCATGCGGAGCGTGGGCTCGTGGGCTTTGTGCTGTCTGTTACCGAGGAGTTTCATTGAATTGCTGGGGGAATTTAAATCTAATTCCTCCAAAACAAATAAAGATGCATTATCTGGAGTGCTTTCTTCAGATGAAGCTGGAGCAGCAGGTCCCAAGCCCAGCGATGTGCAGAGGGGCCCTGAGGCTGCAGGAGCCCCACGTGGAGCAGGGAAGGGGTGTCAGGGGGCACAGACCCCACCGGGGTTAAGCATGCAGGACAACCACCCCAAAAAATTCCATATCCAGACTTTTTCCTTTCTTCAGCCTGTTTGATGCTCATGTTCACACCAAGAACATCCTAAATGTTTGTCCCGACCACAATCCCTGTGTTCATCCCACTGCAGGGAGCTGGAGCTGCTGGAGCCAGGCCAGAGGAGGCACCAGGACGAGCAGAGGATGGAGCAGCTCTGCTGGGAGGAAAGGCTGTGAGAGCTGGGGGTGTTCACCTGGAGAGGAGAAGCTCTGGGGTGAGCTCAGTGTGGCCTTGCAGGGCCTGAAGGCGCTGACAGGAAAGATGGAGAGAGACAATTTACAGGGGATGGAGTGCCAGGACACAGGGAATGGCTTCCCAGTGCCAGAGGGCAGGGCTGGATGGGATATGGGGAAGGAATTGTTCCCTGGGAGGGTGGGCAGGCCCTGGCACAGGGTGCCCAGAGCAGCTGTGACTGCCCCTGGATCCCTGGCAGTGCCCAAGGCCAGGCTGGACATTGGGGCTGGGAGCAGCCTGGGACAGTGGGAGCTGTCCCTGCCATGGCAGGGGTGGGATGGGATGAGCTTTGAGGTTTCTTCCAACCCCAACCATTGTGGGATTCTCTGAACCTTCTCTCCTGCAGAACTAAAGTTGAACTCTGCTGTTTGATTTATTCAGGAAAAACCAATATAATCTTTTCCCTCCAACCCTGGCTCTCTCTTTAAGAGAGGATCCACCAATTATTTGGGGTTTTGTGGATCTGCCTTGCTGTGACTAAAATATCTTCCATGGCTGAGCATCCATGAGGCCAGAATTGGGTTGCCCATAATTAACACATCTCTAGAGCCCTTGACAGCATTTAATCACTTCCAAAACAGCATCAAATGCCTCTTTTGGGAATCTGAAGGAGACTTTATATCATTCTTTGCACCCCTCCTAAGGTGGGAACCCAGAGCTTTCTCCAAACTCGAGAAATCTCTCAGTGACAAGGAGATGAGAAGCTCCGAGTCTGCAGCTATTGAGGTAACTTTGCTCTGTCTCCTCCTTTCAAAGTCTGATTTTATTTCTCAGCCAAGTCCATTCTGGCTGTATCTGTTCCTGGGAACAAAAGGATGTTATTCTTTGAGCTTCATTTGAAATGCTCTTCCATGGTCATTTATGAAAAGCATAAAAATAGCTTCAGTCCTGAAGCGTGAGACACATCACCAAAAGCTAAATATATATACAAAAAAAAAATATATATATATGTAAGAATAGATATTTGTGTGTGTTTGTGTGTATTTTTTAAGGATGACATTCCCTTTTTTTTCCCCTGGCCACGTGGGGTTTATTTCTGCAAAGGGCGAAGTTTTTTTCCCAGTCTCACACAAATCACCAGGACTGGGGGAGCTGCAGCTCTGCCGTAACTCTGCCTGTAATTAATAAATCATCTGAAGAGCAGAGAGTAACAGGTCCACTTTGAGGGCCAACAAGAGACTTCTAAGTATAGAAGCCTTTGAAAAATTAAAATCAGAGTCCATTTTGGTGTCCGCTCGCAGCCTCTGGGTTTCTGCTGCTCCGATCCATGGGGAAGCTCGAGCTTTGCCAATCCTGCAGGTCCAGCAGATGGGAGTGGGAGCTGGGCACGGCTCCAGCTCCGTGCAGCTCAGGGATGGACGTGCCCCTGTCCCAAGGCTGGGGCTGCTGGCATTCCCGTGGCCTTTCCCACGCTTTGCTGGAGCAGCCAGGCCGGTGAGAGCAGCATTCCAAACCCTGATTCCTGGCTGGGTTTTGAGCCTCAGGTTGCAGTAAGTAATTAACTCTCTCTGTTACACTCCTCAATCAAACGGAGACATCCTGGCTGCTTCTCTGCAGTTTTATTAAATAAAACTGCATCGAAAAATCATTTCCTACCAAGCCAACGTTGTCCCAAGCTTGGCCATCCATGGTGACCTGTGCAAGCTCTCCAGCTGCTCCAGTCATTCCCTGACACCTCCTGCCTGTCTCCCTGCTCCCAGCTGGAAAATCCCTTTCCTGCCCTACCCCGGGGTCGTTTGGAAATACACATTTCACCCTGCAAGGCACCCGAGCTCCCTGTCCCCAGTCACCTCCCTGGGCTGGTGGCTCCTCACTGAGCCTCCTGACTGCTCCCACTCCTCCCCTGGCACAGCGATCCCAGCTCCTTCCATGCTGGGATGTTCCTGGGAAGGTGCTGGCTGCTCCCTGCCCCCTCCCTGCCTCCCCGGGCTGCCAATCTCCCTCGGAACAGGGAATCCAAGTGCCCCCAGGCTCGGGGGGAAGCCCATTTTTCAGTGGCACTTCCAGGAGGACAGGCTGTCCTCCCTGCAGAGCCATCCCGGCGGAGCAGACAAACATTATGTAAATGTCTGCTCGGCAGGCACACTCAGACACACTTCTCCTGCTTCATTAGGTCATTGGCAGTGCAGCCTCGCAGATCTGCTGCCTCTCCATCAGAGGCTGTTTGCCACTCCATGGCTCTTGTCCTGGCTGGGATTTTTTGGGAAAAGGGCTTGTTCTTGCTGCTGAGGACCCCACTGGAGGCTCAGGTCTCTGCATGAGGAGTTCACCTGCTCTGTCTCCCCATCTGCACCTCCAGGGAAGCTGCACTGGACGAGAAGAGAGGAAAAATCATTGCAAAGGATGAATGGAGTCAAGCCCAGACTGCTCCTGGGGATCACAACACACTCAGGCCTTTCCTTTTGCCGCCATGGTGGTCCCAGCTCACTTCTCCTTCGCTCGTGGGTTGCTCCAGGGTTCCAGGACATGGAGGAGGATGCTGCTCCCCATGGGAACAGCCCACAGCCCCTGGGAAAGGGCTCGTTTTTCCAACAATAAGTGCACACAGGACACTCCGTGCAGCAATAACAATTTCCTTAAAAATGAGGTTTCTCTGCCAAAAGTCCTTGAATTCTGCTCGAGTGACCCCGTGTCCTGCTGTGCAGCGCTGGCTTCCAGGGCTGCCCACAGGAGGGGGGGGTTAGGCTCATGTTCTTGTTTTTGTGGTGTTGTCCATGCTTCATGGAGGTGCTGTCTCTGCACAGGTCCTGTGGCCATTCCCAGATGGATTTCCCAGAGCTCAGCCCCTGCCCTGCCTGCCCTGGAGCTCTTCCTCCCAGTCTGCCCAGTCCAGGCCAGCCCCACCTGCATGGCTGTGTCCTCACACTGCTCCCCTTCAGCTTGTCACCTTCTAGCTCATGAGATTTCTTCTCTGAACCTCTGTCCAGGCCATTTGCACTCCCAATCCATCAGGGATTGAGGAGGATATCCAGCACTTTCTGGCATGGAAGGTGTCACTCAGAAGGAGCGTGGGATGAGTGGTTGCCTCCCATTCCAGGGAAGAAAAAATGACAGAAATAAAAAATTCTAGCCAGGGAGGCTGATGGGATCCTGGGGGCATCAGGCAGAGCATTCCCAGCAGGGCAGGGAGGGATCCTGCCCCTGTGCCCAGCACTGGGGACACCTCTGCAGTGATCCTGCCCCTGTGCCCAGCCCTGGGGACACCTCTGCAGTGATCCTGCCCCTGTGCCCAGCACTGGGACACCTCTGCAGTGATCCTGCCCCTGTGCCCAGCCCTGGGGACACCTCTGCAGTGATCCTGCCCCTGTGCCCAGCCCTGGGGACACCTCTGGAGTGATCCTGCCCCTGTGCCCAGCCCTGGGGACACCTCTGGGGTGCCATGTCCAGCTCTGGGCCCTCAGCACAGCAGGGCCAGGGAGCTCCTGGAGCGGGGCTGGCAGAGCTGCGGAGCTGAGGAAGGGCCTGGAGCATCTCGGTGCCCAGGAAAGGCTGAGGGAGCTGGGGCTGCTCAGCCTGGAGAGGAGCCCTGGCTGAGAGGAGCCCTCAGCCCTGGCTGTCCCTGGCTGCAGGGAGGCTCAGAGCAGGGCCCGGGCTCTGCTCCAGGGGCCAGCAATGGCCCCAGAGCCACGGGCAGGGACTGAGCCCAGCAATTCCCTGCACAGGAGGCACAACTCCTGCCCTGGGCAGTGCCCAGCCCTGAGCAGGTTGTGCAGAGAGGCTGGGCAGTGTCCCTCCATGGGCTATTGCAGAGCTGGGTGGGCACTGCTGTGCCCTGGGCTCTGGGCTGGCCCTGCTGGAGCTGCCACCAGAGGAGCCCCTGTGGGCCCTCCCAGCCTGACCCAGCCTGGGGTTCTGTGACCTTTCAGCATTTGTAAGAACATGCTCAGTTCCCTTTCCTGTGCCTGAAAACCTCTCCTCTCTCCTCCCTCTGTCTCTCCCCACACGTTCAGGTGGGGGAGCTGATCCAAACCCTTGGATCGTCCTGACTGAAGGCCCTCCCTTGGGCAGGAGACCCTCACCCTGTGCTCCTAGCAGGAGAAGAACCTTGAACATTCCAAGTAATGCTCCCCCATCCCTATATTTAATACATCTGTAATGCCATTCCCTTAAAATATGAAAAGCAGGGGGAATATAGAAGTAAATGTCGTGCCTCCATAGCATTATATAAGTAAATCTAGTGCTTACCTGGAAGAAAGCACTGCAGGAATACTAAAAGTGAGTTGTTTGGTTTGACAGAGCACAATGAGCAGCTGCCTTCATTACTCTGCTGAAATATGGGCTGCTCCGAGGCATTTTGATAATTATTTGTGTCATACACTTATTTATTTATTTTGCCTTTAGCCCAGCCTAGGTGTGCCAAGGATTTTGTGGATAAATCCTCACACTCTGTGTGTGTGTGTGTGTGTGTGTAGGAAGCTGCAACAGTTCCCTAATTCTTTGTGGAACGACAAGAATCGTTTGTTTGTTGTTTTTGTTTTAATCCTGAAAATGAACATTGGTAATCACTGTTGTATGGAGAGGCAGCTCAGCACATTCCTGCAAACCCTGCTGAAAGCAAGCACGGGAGATTTCACCCTAGGAAAATATTTTGCAAAAAATAAGGCGTGAATTTGAACACACAAAATCAATTTTTTTGCATCCTTGGCAGCGAGAGCCTCCCTCAAATTTCTATTAAGCTCTGGGAAGGCTGTTTTGTGTCAGGAAAGACAGAGTTTTTCTTGGATTTTCTTCCACAGATGCCAGGCTTCGACTGAAAAACCCAGATTGGAGCAAAACCAGTGGGGCTCAATGTTCCTTCTGTACCAGCTTGGTAATTAAAAATTGGGAAAAGCAATCCAAAACCCTCGAGAAAGGATGTTGGCCAAAAGATTGAGTTGGGAATGGGCAGTGTCCCCAGCCCGTGGGTGTTTAATAGCCCTGACCCTCACCGGGGCCTCTGCAGACCTGGAATTTCCAGGGTGGGATGCACTGGAGGTTGCCCATGGAAATCAGCAGCTCCTGGATCCTGGAGCAGAGGGAATCAGGACAGGGAATTTGGGTTCACACAGCTCCTGAATCCAAGGCACATGTCAGCAGCAGGATTGCACTTCGAGGGGGTTGAGGCAACAAGGAGGAAAGTGGGATGCAGCCAGAGCACCTTTTCTTTTAAAAACATCCATTATTTCTTTCATATTTTGGCTAGTGGAGGATATTTGTTTGAGTGACCTGACCAGTGGCAGGCTGGGAGTGCATCTGTGCTGCGTTTGTGTGTGAGAGGGAGCTGGGAAAGAACCAAATCCTTGCATATCCACGTTTTCCATAGGCAACACATCCACAGGGTCCAAGTATGGGAAGGGAGACTACAAGGAGGATGGAGAGAGATGATTTCCAAGGGATGGAGGGACAGGATGCAGGGAATGGCTTCCCAGTGCCAGAGGGCAGGGATGGATGGGATATTGGGAAGGAATCCTTCCCTGGGAGGGTGGGCAGGCCCTGGCACAGGGTGCCCAGAGCAGCTGTGGCTGCCCCTGGATCCCTGGCAGTGCCCAAGGCCAGGCTGGACATTGGGGCTGGGAGCAGCCTGGGACAGTGGGAGGTGTCCCTGCCCATGGCAGGGGTGGGATGAGATATTTGAGGTCTCTCCCAACCCAAGGTTTTTCTGATTTTGTGCTTTTAAGTGCAAAGCTCCCAGAGTCCGTGGGAGGCTGAGGATGGGTCCTGTGGGAGCTGTGGGTGCTCTGGCCTGAGGCCATCAATCCTTCCTCAGGAATGAGCCCTCCACACTTGTTCTCCCACCGCTCTGAGTGTTTTCCCAGGATTCTTGAGGCAGGGAGAGCCTTCCCCTCCCCATGGTGCAGCAGCTCCCGGCTGGCACAGTGCCCGTGGCTGCCCTGGCCGTGCCGCTCCGGAGCTCCGGGGCACCCTGGTATTGCCTGTCAGGGAGATTGGTGGCACCGGAGCTGCCAAACCTCCCCAGGCATTCCCGAAGCGCCGCTCGCCGGTGATGGATGGAGTTATTACATCCGCACAATCTCCTCCTGCCCCCCAGCAAAACTCCGGGGAGGGCTGGGGAGGCACACGGAGCTCGGATCACATCTGTCTGCCAGGGAGGGGGAGCACTGAGGGCTGCAGGCAGCACCGTTCAGTAGCCGAGAGCGTGGGGTTCCAGCTCGGCTGCTGAGCTCTCCCTGCGGCTCTCCGTGGCCTTCCCACCATCCCTGGGCATCCTGAGCGTGGGGAGAGGTTCCTGGAGCTCTCCTCTTGTTAAAAACGGGAAGGCACCCCCGGTTTTAGAGTGATTTTAGTGTTTATTCACCTAAGGCACAGGTGTCACTCGAGAGCACAAAGGGACACACACACACACACACAGGTTGAGGTGTCAGAAGAAGAAGAAGGAAGTTTTATTTTTCCCAGCTTTTATACAATTCTTTGAGACCCCGTGGATTGGATAGGGAGATCTTCTTTCATCCATCTCCATTGGTTCAGACAGAAGTCCATCAAAACTTCTTTTATCATGAATGGAATGAAAAACGAGAAAGACACTTAGAGAAACACATCTTGTTTGTGAAGGATTTCGTGGGAACTCCAGAGTGACTTTCCAAAACAACCAGAACAAGTTTTCAAAACAAATCAGAAGGTTTAATTTCAGGGTGACACACAGGGGGTTCATGGGTGGAACCTGGGGAGAGCAGGGCAGGAGCAGCCCCGGTCAGCACCGAGCGTGGATGCTGCAGAGCAGTGCTGGATCTTCTTCAAAGCAACTCCATGTTCGAGTGTGGGTGCAGTGATGTCCCAGAGATGTCCAAGGTGGAGGAGCACACCTCAGTGACCTGAATGCCCACTTTTTATACTGTTTTTTGTCCCTTTGGGTTGGTCTCTGTTTGGATCCTTCATTTGCGTGAAGGTTCAGGTGCTGGTTGGTTCTCAGAGTCCTGTCCAGGCTGCCTCATTTGTTTTGGGGGAGCTGCACTTGTACTTAGGTGTAATACAGTAAATACTGTACTTCTTACAACTACACTTTCAACTCTTTTTATAATAACAACCTTTTAACAGCACACACATTATTAACAAAACGATTATTAACTATTTAACAATACTACCACTAGCAGTACAACAGTTTCTAACCTATTTTTGACACTCCTGTGTTTTGGTGTGTCTCAGGGGGGAAAATCAGCTTGGGTGGGCTGGTCTGAGGTGGGCTCACCTCGTCCCACTCTCCTGCTCGGGGGCACCAGTGGATGCAGTTCCCAGGTTCTTTTCTCTCTCCACCTCCACTTCCCAGCTTTGGGAATGTTGTTTCCACAGCCAAGACTGGGTGTCAGGGCACCTGGTGGAAATGACCTTTCCTCCATGGCTGCTGTAGCATGTGTGCTGCCCAGAGGGGGCTCATTAATGAGTAAGAATTAGTGTGGGAAGTGTGGGAAGAAGAGCTGGGAAAGGCAGAGCTGCATCCCCCCGGAGCCAGAGCTGGAGCTGGAGCTGGAGCTGAGCACAATTCCCACCCCCGGGAATGGCTGTGAGGGCTGGAGAGGCCAGGACTGGGGATGTGGGATGTGACTCGGTGCCTGCCCCGACCCAAACAGGGACACTGGGGACACCCCTGTGCATCCCTACCTGTGCAGGGACATTGGGGACACCCCTGTGCACCCCTACCTGTGCAGGGACATTGGGGACACCCCTGTGCACCCCTACCTGTGCAGGGACATTGGGGACACCCCTGTGCACCCCTACCTGTGCAGGGACATTGGGGACACCCCTGTGCACCCCTACCTGTGCAGGGGCATTGGGGACACCCCTGTGCACCCCTACCTGTGAAAGGGACATTGGGGACACCCCTGTGCACCCCTATCTGTGAAAGGGACATTGGGGACACCCCTGTGCACCCCTACCTGTGCAAGGGACACTGGGGACATCCTCACCCACCCCTACCTGTGCAGGGACACTGGGGACATCCTCACCCACCCCTACCTGTGCAGGGGCACTGGGGACATCCTCACCCACCCTTACCCGTGCAGGGACACTGGGGACATCCTCACCCACCCTTACCCGTGCAGGGACAGTTTTTCCCACCCCTGCCTGTGCCAGGGACACTGTGAGAGCTCTGCCCACAGGAGCAACCTCACAATGACGCCACCAGCATCAGCTCTGTCCACTCATTAAAAGCTCGGAGTGACTGAGCAGAGAGTCCCAGGGAGGCCTGGAAAAGGCTTTTGCTGTGGTGTCCAGGTGGGATCAGAGGCTGGAAACCCAACAAGGCACTTTCCCATCCTGGAACAGCCCAGCAGGCCCCCGCTGCTCCCCGAGTGACAGCCGTGCCAGGGCACTGTCACACCTTCCCAGGCAGCTCTAGAGGAGCGGCGGCAGCGAATTTGCATTAAAAATGGTCACGTTGGCATTGGCTCGGTGCTGAGCACTGCTGCTCTTCAAAGCAGCACACATCTCGCAGGGAGAAGGAGAGGAAGGAGCACACTGTCCCAGGTATGAGACCCATGCCTTTGTCCCGAGCAATTTTCATCTTAAGAAGAAAAGAACTGCATAAAGGAAAATACTGCTGAGCACATTGGTTTGCAATTTTCCAGCCTTTAAAGGCTGGTCCCATCACTCTCCTCCCAGAGAGGTTTGTTCTCTGGCCCCTGAGGACACTGTTTCCTTGCCAGATCCTAATTTTCAAACCTCAGCTCTTTCAGCCCGTTCCAATAAACATCACAAGAATGTTGCTAAATAGGGAAAGTGCTTTTTTTTCTTTTTTTTTCTTTCTTTTTTTCTCTCTCTTTTTTTTCTTTTTGTTCTCCTTAAGCCTCAAGAAGGAGGGAAAGATTTTGTTAAATGTTAAAAAAAAGCATTATTGAGGGCTGAGGCGCCCTTCATCGAAGCAGGGAGGGTTTGGAGAGGAAAGGAAGGGTTAAACCTATTGGAGCTGGGGAAGTGAGCCTGGATGAGGCTGGAAAATCAGGAAATGTTGGTAGTGGGGGTGGAATGAATGGGATGTTTGCAGCACCCCTGTGTATCCCAGCTCTTCCCAAGGATGATGGGATGGAAATGACCACGATGGGATGGAAATGACCACGATGGGATGGAAATGACCACGACCATCAGGTTGTTCCAGGCAGTTTCAAGGCTGTTGCTTGCCCTTTCCCTCATTCCAACATCCCTGCTCCATCCCCACCAGGCCAAGGCCATGGGGAGCAGACTCTGAATAAAGAAAGCCACACTTATTAGTGATGATTTTAATGAAGTGAAAGCTCATCAGTGGCTTTGGAAACCAAGAAGCTGCTGGAAAGCTCTGACTGCACTGCGCTGGCCACTCTGGGCCTGGCTGAGCCTTTGTGGCATCACTGGGGTGGCTGGGGAAGCCCAGCTCCATTCCCTGGAATGTTCTAGCAGCTCCGTGGCTGAGAAAAACCCCAAAAGGAGCTTTGAGAGAAACCAAAAACCCCGAAGCAGAAAATGCAGCAGGAGCTGCAGGGCTTTGCCCTCTCAGGGCGAGCAGGGCTGAGTGGGGTGGAAACTTCCTGAGATTTGCAAGTCGAAGAGAGACAAATGAGTTGTAAGAGGTTGGGGCTTTTCTGGGTCAGGGCCTTTATCCAGCGGTAAATTCCCTGCTTGCTCCCAGGAGGTGCAAATTTGAGGTTTCCTGCCTGAGCTGATGAGGTTTCCTGGCTGGAAGTGTGGCGTGGGAATGCCTGGAGATGCTGGGAAAGGAGGAGAGTTAATCCGGGGGTAACGCCTGCATGGAAGGCAACCACGCATCCCGAATTTCGTGCAATTCCAAGTGTACCACAGCAGCGACTTAATGTGCTCACACTTCGAATGAAAATAATCTGAATTCAAGGCAAAAATAAGGACCCGTGGCCATTTCGATCCCTAATCCATCTGCCCACTCCGGCGGATTCCAGAGCCTGGAATTCTGTTCCTTAATTCCCCACCACAACACTGAACCGCATTTTAACTCGTGGCTTTCTTTTTCTTTTTTTCCTGCTCCTCTGTTTGCAGTTTCATCTTGCCGCGCATGGAGACATCCCTTTAACTCCCTTTCCCGGATGTCATTTCTCGGAATCTTTGTGAAATCCATCTGCATGGATCCCGGTGCATACAAATCCAATGACACCATTCTAATCAGCCTTAAATGCTGCAGCAGCCCGCTCCCATTTAAGCTAATAGCTCCCAGCAGGCAAAGGTTGTTATCCTTTATGGACCAGCCCTCTGGGGAGCCACAGGGAACAGCTTGGAACAACAGGGAATGCATTTGGAAGTTGCCAAACTTTACTTACTGCCTCGCAGGGCTTTGGGATTTGGTGATTTTTAAATTTTTTAAATTTTTTTTCCCCTTCCCTACACGCACAGCAAAGGTTTCTGAGCCTTCGTGTGCTCGTCTAAAGTGGGAAATTTCGGTTTGTGATTGCTCTCACATATTCCCGGGATTATCGGCTCTCACCTGCCGCGGGCATCTGGAATATCTTGGATTATCTGTTTTTTTAGCAGAGGGGAAAACTCCAGGGACCTCCATCCCCGGCGAGTTCTGGGAGTTCACACGTGCCCTTCCAGGCAGGGAGGTTGGAGGCAAAATCCTTGGGAACGGCAGAGCTGTGCTAACAGGTTTGTAAATGGAGGAGCTTTGCTTTAACAGGGGATATTTATCGGGCGTGCCGGCGGAATGAAAACAGGCGCAGATGGCGGATAAACCTCCCTGAGCAGCAGAGCAGCACTCCCCGATCATTCAATAATCAGATTTTAGCACCTTTGGGCCTTCCCAGCAGCTCTGGGGTGGCACAGGAGGCCTCACCCAGCACGGGAGGAGCTGCCAGCTCCTGTCCTGCCTTTTCCAGCTGCCTGGAATTTTCCAGGATCTGACTCTGAGCTCTCTCCACGTTGGTCTCTGCTCAGAGTGGGTTGGTAATGAGGAGAGGGCTTTGGATGAAAGGGAAATATTTCACGGAATTCCAGAATCATTGAGGTTGGAAGGACCTCGAGGACCATGGAGCCCAAGCTGTGTCCCATCCCCACCTTGTCCCCAGCCCTGAGTGCCACCTCCAGCCCTTCCTGGGACACCTCCAGGGATGGGCACTCCAAACCTCCCTGGGCAGCACTGCCAAGGCCTGAGCACCCTTTCCATGGGGAAATTCCTGCTGCTGTCCACCCTGAGCCTCCCCTGGCCCAGCCTGAGGCTGTTCCCTCTTGTCCTCTTGCTCATTACCTGGAGAAGAGGCTGACCCTCACCTGGCTGCCCCCTCCTGTCAGGGACTTGTGCAGAGCCACAAGGTCCCCCCTGAGCCTCCTTTTCTCCAGGCTGAGCTCCTTTCCAGCTCCCTCAGCCTCTCCTGGGGCTCCAGCCCCTTCCCAGCTCCGTTCCCTGCCCTGGACACACTCCTGAGATTTCAGGAAAGGAAATTTCTTGTCACATTTCTGGTGTACAACACCTCAAACGCAAAATCTGCTCAGGGCAGCAATCACTGAACCTGTCTTGGACCCCCAGGTTCGAAGGTGGGTGGGGAGCTGGCTGCTCATCTGTGGAGCCCAGAGGGTTTTTGGGCCCCTCACTCTCACAGCTTGGCTGGAGATGCCTTTCCATGTTGCCTGCTACGTGCTGGACTCCCAGAGAGAGCATTCCTGGTGGAATCCGAGCTCTGGGAGCTGGGGCTGGCAGCCCGAGGCCTTTGCCTGCCCTGCAGAGGATTTGCAGCCTGGCTGGGGCTCAGTGTCTGAGCCAAGCTGTTGGAGCCTCCATTCAGCCCAGCTCTTTGCAGAGAGGAAATGAGAAGGAAAATGGGATATTTCTGTGGAAATCCTTCCTGGCTACAGAGCAGTTCAGACAGGGAAGGGGAGGGTGCATCTCCTGGTGCCACATCCCAGCTCCCTGGAGGAGCCTGGGAGCAGGGAGGGCTCTCCCAAAGGCCCAAAGCTCGTGGATTTTCCTCTTCTCTGCCACCAATCCCTACAAACCCGGCCATATTTCAACCCTCTGTGCCCACCTAAACTCTGTGGCTTCATTTTCACCACAGGCTCTTCGTTCCTGGATGCTCTGGAAAGGGAATTAGTGCCTAATCCTTCTATATGTGACTCCATGCTTTGCATATCATCCCCGTGTCCCTTGTCCCCAACATCTTCCCTTTTGTGACGAGCTGAGCTCGTGTCTGAACTCTTCCCTGATCCTAGAAGGTTTTTTTCCTCCTATCCTGAGAGATTACAACTAATTCAGTGCCCAGCCATGCGTGCCAAAATTTAAATAATAAATCATCTCTCCCTGCCAGCGAACACCCCTGGACAAGAAGGCACAGCCCCGCTTCTTCCCGGGAAAATGGGGCTCTGCCTCTGCCTGAAAATCCCGGGAATTGGGGGCACTTCCCACCTGCCCTCACATCCCCCAGGCCTTCCCTGCTTGTCTCGGCTCTGCTCTGAAGGAAATGATTGCGTTGGGATCCTCCAAATGCCAGGGAAGGGAGTGGGGGAGCCCAGAGGAGCTGGTGGGGGGCGAGGATTGGAGGGAAAACGCTGAGAAAAATGGGAACAGGGAAGCGAATCTGGGGTGCAGGAGGAGGAGAGAAGGTGTGTGACCCACGTGCCAGCGTGCTAAATTCCCCTCTCCACCAGCGTGAAAGGGTTTTATCCCTTAACCAACACCGTGGTGAGAGGTTTATTCAAGTAGAAAATTTTTAATTGCATTCTCTTGTAGTCAAATATTAATGGAAGGACCTTGTACAAATAAAAGTGAATAATGCAACAGCTTAGCTGACAACATTGTTTCACATTCATTGCAGATTGTGAACCTTCATTAAAATGGATTATTTTTGCTTTGGAGATTTAACCAGCAACATGACTTTCCCCTCTCGCTGGCCCTGTTCTGCCTGAGCCCGCAGAGAGCTCGGGCCAAGGAGGAGCTTGCAAAATTAATTCCGAAAGAAGAGGCTGGAACTTCCAGGACATGAATTCTCCTCATCCCCTCGGCTCAGAGGAGAGCTCAGCACGGAAATCGTCAGGCAAGGGCTGGGAGCAGACCCCTGCCGTGGAGGAGGGCTCGGGGGAGCAGGGCAAGGCTTGGGAAAGGCAGGGAAGGATGTGAGCAGTGACCTGATGGAAAGGAACCTGAGGGGATCCCAAACCCGAGGGGGTCAGAGAGGGGACTGTGCTTTAGGACAGCAGCTCTGCCTGTCGGGAGGGTCACCTGCTCCTTCTGGGGTGCCAGGACAGCCTGAGGGCATCTCTGCCATAGCAATCCTGGTCAGGGAATCCCAGAATGGTTTGGGTTTAAATGGAATTTAAATCCCATCCAGTGCCACCCCTGCCATGGCAGGGACACCTCCCACTGTCCCAAGCTGCTCCCAGCCCCAATGTCCAGCCTGGCCTTGGGCACTGCCAGGGATCCAGGGGCAGCCACAGCTGCTCTGGGCACCCTGTGCCAGGGCCTGCCCACCCTCCCAGGGAACAATTCCTGCCCAATCTCCCATCCAGCCCTGCCCTCTGGCACTGGGAAGCCATTCCCTGTGTCCTGGCACTCCAGCCCTTGTCCAAAGCCTCTCTCCATCTTTCCTTCTCCTTCAGCTCCTTCAGGCCCTGCAAGGCCACACTGAGCTCAGCCCAGAGCTTCTCCTCTCCAGGTGAACACCCCCAGCTCTCGCAGCCTTTCCTCCCAGCAGAGCTGCTCCATCCTCTGCTCGTCCTGGTGCCTCCTCTGGCCTGGCTCCAGCAGCTCCAGCTCCTTCCTGTGCTGGGCCCCAGGGCTGGGGCAGCTCTGCAGGTGAGGTCTCACCTGAGGGGGCACAGGAGCACAATCCCCCCTGCCCTGCTGCCCACGCTGGGGGATCTGCCCAGGGCAGGGTTGGCTTTCCTGAGCTCTCTCTGCTCTGCCTGTGCTGTCCCAAAGCTTTGGGGCCTCCCTGCCTGCAGTGTCCCTGCTCCTGGCGCAGTCCTGGTTTCCAGTCCCAGCTCCCATTCCCAGTCCCAGCTCCGTGCCTGTCCCCTCGGAATGTCTCAGGCCGCCCCAGCAGGGCCCACGTGCAGGAAGGGATCCCAGATCCGCAGGAGCTGTTTAAACCTCTCCAGGGTTTTGCCCCAAGCCACGGGAGCAGCCTCCCATGGGAAGCACGAGGCAGGAGACTCCCTCCGGACCGGGAGTGCAGCTCTGCTGCTCCAAAGCATCTTTTTTCTCCCGAGAATTCCAGAGGGATGCAACCCCAGTGCTCACCTGGCCACAGCATTGGGGTGTTTGTGGGCACAAACTGATGTTTTTCTCCACTAATTTTCCCCCAAAAACCCGTTTCTCCTCACTCATCTGCATATTGCTTGGCTGGGAAGCAGAAGCTGTTCCCAATCTCTCCAGCCACACATTTTCCTCGTGCCTAACCCGGGATTAATTGGGTTTGGAGCTGCGGCTGTGGGAAGGCTCTGATGTCCTCCTGTGCAGTTTGACTCCCGAGTTCTTTGGCAATTCTAATTCCTCGCTTACATTTCGAACAGCAATTCCTTGTTATTTTTAGTCCTAAAACATTATGAACACAGAGGAAACGAGACACCTACAGAAGTTGCCCCTGTGCAAAATTATGAATGATTCAAAAGTGCTGTCGCAATTGCCAAGCTCTCCTGTTCTAAAAAGCTTTGTAATATTCACAGTATGGGCTTGGCTGGCTCCTGAGCAGTGCAAAACACCCGGCAGAAATTAATTGTCGAGCCCCGAATTTACCCTCAGGGAATCGAAGATGAAAGCGCCGAGATCAGGGGGGCGATAAGGGAACCCCGCCCCACCCCTGCGCCGAGGGAAACCGCTCCTGCCTCAGTTTCCCTCCTCCCGCATGGCTCCGGGGGGTGGGAAAGCGGCAATATTTGCACCGGGGGATGCCGCTGAAGCAGCTGGAAGGGGTTGGATCGATTAATTTGCTGCTGGTATCTGGCGGGGCAGGCGCTCGGTGTCCCCGCGGAAGGCACTGCGGGGCCGCTCGCTGTCGCTGCGAGCTGCGGGGTGACCGGGGCATTTCTGCCTGTACAAAGGCCTCGCTGTCGAGGCAGACGAGCTCCCGCTCGCAGCCCATAATCCAGCAATTATCCCTGTTATTAGATCATCCCATTTCCAGCCGGAATCCTTCGCCTGTGGAGCACGCAAAGCGAGCCGGTGCCTCTCCCGGTGCCCGGCTAATCTGTGCTAATCCATTATGGAAATCACCCGGACGATAACCAGAGACCAGCGCTCGATGTCTCCCGAGCATCCGGCCCTCCTTAATGAAATTCGACCCACGACGCCGTGGTTTGGGCTGCGGGGTGCTGGGAGAGCCCTGCGGGAGCAACATCTGCACTTGGCAAGCTGGAGGCGCAGTTTGGAGCCCTGGGGCACCTCCTGAGCTCGGCCTTTTCTCGGGGCTGCTGCTGAACTGGTCCCGAACGTTCCGGGACCCCTGCCCGGGTTGTTTTGGAGCAGCTGCTGTCGCCTCGGGGCGATGCTCTGCCCGTGGAGTCGCTCCCAAAAGTGTCATTTGTGACCAGGACCTTCGGGAATCTCAGGGACAACAGAACTTGGCTAGGTGAGGAGAGAGAGTGTGTGTTTTTCTGACTTAAAGCCGCCGGTGACATCTCCGTGCCACAGCAGTGAGGCACTGGGTGAGATCCCAGAGGGGAGCAGAGAGTGCAGGGGTGGAATTCCTGACCTCGGGAATGGCAGGTCCGTGCTGGAGAGCTTCTCCTGCCTGTCCATCCTGCCCCTGGACACAGCTCAGACCCCTCTGAGGGTGCCCAGGTGACTCTGAGGTGTCACCAAAGGGCTCTGCCCACGCTGCTGGCTGTGGCTCCTCATCTCAGCGCGTGTGGCTCTTCCTTACCGACCCCCTTCTATGGATTCTTCATCACTGATCCCTCATCCCCGGCTCCGTGGCGCAGATCTCGAGGAGATAACTCCGTGAGGACGCTCTCGTGTCTGCCACGAGGCCTGGCATCAATCCGCCGAGATCCAGCCTC
Organism: Erpornis zantholeuca; assembly: GCA_013400515.1. NCBI lineage: Eukaryota > Metazoa > Chordata > Aves > Passeriformes > Timaliidae > Erpornis > Erpornis zantholeuca. Next base: position 299,195 of record VZTN01003879.1, read on the forward strand.
TCCTGGGCCGGTGCTCCTCGCTCTCCCATCGCAGCAGGGAGAAGCAAAGCCACAAGGGGATGCCAGATAGATTCTCGTCTCCGCCTGGATTTCTGCTCCTCGGGAGGGAATCTGGGCTTCAGCGATGAATATTTTAGAGTGTGGGGCTCGGGAATCTCGGTGGCAACATGTTTGAGCAGCACTCGGCAAAGCAAACACAGTCCTGGCTGTGTCTGTGCTCCCGCTGTCTGTCGGCATCTCCGCGAGACTGCGCCGGATCCGCGCCTCGGAGCCGGCTCTGCCTCCCCCCCCCCGCCAGCCTTTTATTCAAATAAACCTCGGGATAATGACATGCAGGGATCCTGTGCTCCCGCAGTGTTGATATTGCACATTCGGGAGGCACTGCAGAGGGGGTGCACGTGGGCAGAGCCATACGGGCGGTGGCAGCTGCTGCCAGGCTGGCACAGCCGAGCCGCCGCCGCTCCAGACGCTTCCCACAGTCTCACACTTTGCTCGAGCGCCCGGATCCCTGCCGGCTTCGAGGTGCTGAGCCCCTCCGCGCGTCCCGGGAGGGAGGATCCGCCGGCGGCTGGGCGCTGGGAGTTATTTCGGGAGAAGCCGCTTTGCTCCGGGCTCATCCCGGCTGGGATTGCGCGGGGATGAGGCGCTGGGCAGCTGCGCTCCAGCTGCGGGGGTCTGGGGCCTGCAGGCGGCTGGGGGTGGCACCTGGGGTGTTTGGGTGGAGGAGACAAACACCAGGACACGTCCGGCAGCTCCGGAGCTGCCTGCGGGAGCAGCGCTGGGCACTGCTGGCACTCAGGACAGCCCTGAGCCTGAACCTGCGGTGGGGACAGCGACACTGGGGGCTCTGCATGGAGCCCAGGACACCTTCTGTAAACTGCAATCCATGTCCCCCCTTCTCATCCTTGTCCTTGTTCTTGTCTTTGTCCTCGTCCTCATCTCCACCCTCATCCTCGTCCTTGTCCTTGTCCTCATATCCCATCCCATCCCATCCCATCCCATCCCATCCCATCCCATCCCATCCCATCCCATCCCCACACCCACACCTGAGTTTGTGCTCGGTGGATTCCAGGCATGGGAAAATTCCTCTGGAATCCCAATCCCAGCTCCAGGCAGGGAGGCTGGAGGGAAATCCAGCCAGGCTGGACTTTGGAGGGAAGCAGGAGAAGGGTGGGAGATGAGGGAGCCCCAGGATGGGAGAGGAGGGAGGCAGGAGCTTGGAAAAATTCCAGGTATTTTCCTATGGAAAAGTGCCTCTATTTCCAGCACTGATCCTGCTGGAAAGGCAGGAATTCCCAGCAGTGGGAACAGCTCAGCCTTCAGCTGCTCCCCCAAGGGAGTCCTCCCTCGTCACCTCTGGGTTGGATTTCACCAGGAAAAGGAATTTTCCTGCCAGGCAAGGCTCCTGTGGTTCTGCTTTTTTCACCCTGGCCAAACTCTCAAATAGTTCCCCCCCAAAAAATTGAAAAAAAAAGAGAAGGGAATAAAACACAAAGAACCTCTTGGAAATAATGCTGGAGGCTTTGGAGTTTTGAAGGAAAAAAAGGTTAACTTCAGAACAAACACCACAAAAACCCACACAGGCAACCTAGAACTGTTTGGAAATCTGTACATGTTTGGGTTTTTTTGTTTTTTCTTTTCCCCGTGCAGAACTCTGCAATTTTGGGCCCAAATGATGTTTTTCATTAAATGGAACCTGTATTTTTTTATCACTCACACAAAAGAAACAAAAGATCCGAAGGAAATTGTGATAAATTACCCCAGAAATAGGCATTTGCCACGTGCTGACTGATTCTGGAGCATCTTCCACCAGGAAAACAGGATTTTCCTGGGGTATCTGCATGGGCCCAGCTTGAGCTGGTCCAGTTTGTCCTCTCTGGGTGATGAAATGGTCAGAAAACCCCAAAAATTGGCATTGAGGCCAAGCTGGTGCCTCGATGCTGCTGCACCAACATTCCCACAACTCCCTTCCCTCTGCTGGGATTTTCCTTGTGCCTTCATCAAAACCAGGGGAAATTCCTTAAAAAAGAAAATTAAACAAAGCTACCTGGAGTGCTAATAACAAAATGAATGCAAAAGGGATTTTTTGGGGAATCTTGAAGACTTTCTCTTCCCCAAATAACCCAGAAATAGGGGATGGGAGAGGTTTTGGGGTGCACCATTGGTCCTGCTACAGTAACTGTGGTCTATTCTCAGCCCATTTTCCCTATTCCCATCCCTCTGGGGCAGGAATTTTCACTGGTTTTGAATTGTTATTATTA
>VZTN01003879.1:301550-365136 GCA_013400515.1 Erpornis zantholeuca
TTATTATTATTTCTTCATTGCTGGGTGCAGGCTGGAACCCAGCCAGGTGCCACCTGCCCATGACATCCTTCCCTTCTCTCCATCCCTTCCCAAACGCAATTCCCAGAGGCTGGAGATCCTCTTCCAGCTCCTTGGTCTGTATTAATGAATCCCTTAATTTACAGATCTATGGAAAAATGATTATTTGGTTGGGAGGAAGCTTTAAAGGCACCCAGCCCCATCCCAGTGAGCAGGGACAGCTCCCACCACACCTCAGGACTCAGGGAAGCTGCCTTGGGATCATGGATCCATGGAATGGTTTGGCTTGGAGGGGATCTACAGGATCCTCCAGATCCAACTCCCTTGGAAGGCAAGTTCTGGATTCAAAGGGATCCTGGAGCAGGGAGGGAGGGGTGGGGGGCATGGAGGACACCCAGGAAAGGGATTTGGGGGGGATTTCCTAAGGGTGACATCCAGCCAGGAGCTCATCCTGGTGCTCCAGGCTCCATTCCCGGAGCGGGAATCCTGTGCCTGATCAATGCTTTACAAAGCGCGTCCATAATAATCAATAATCAATAATTATCACGATCGTTCTGCAGCTTCCCGGGTTGATTTTGGAAGTTCCCTCGCTCCTGCTGGTGCCATTCCCGAGGCCCTGCTTGCTCTTCCCTGTCCGTCCCCTGCTGGGATCAGACAGGTGTCACCAACGCTCAGGCGCGGGAGAGGGAAGCAGCAATTTGCATAAATTAATTAAGGAGCTGACCTCGTTCCCCAGCACTCCTCGGAGGCCGAGCCAAACCCCCTGGTTCACCCAACCAGCACCAACTTCCAGCCGAGCCGAGCTCTCCCCAAATCGAAGGACAAAACGAATCCCCAGCAAAAGCCACCACGAGTCCCCTCCCTTCAGTCATTTATTTCTTCAGATTTATTTTTAAACATATCAGGACGTTATGTTCCGTGACATTTCCCATCCACACAACACCATATGGATTGGCAAGTGGCTCCTGCTGGGAGCGGCGGGCCCGGGGATGCAGGCAGAGCTGGCAGCTCGCCGCTCCCGCCCCTTTTGGGGCTGTGCCCTCATTGTTCCGCGGGCACCGCTCGCACGGCAGGGAACGGAGCGGCGGCTTTGGGAAATCGGAGAGATTGGGTTTTCCTGGGAGCGTTGGAGGGCACGGCCTCGCTGCGGGAGCCCTGCAGGGTGGCATGGAATGCTGCGTTCCTGAGTGCCAGGGTGGTGGGCATGGAATGCTGCGTTCCTGAGTGCCAGGGTGGCATGGAATGCTGTGTTCCTGAGTGCCAGGGTGGCATGGAATGCTGTGTTCCTGAGTGCCAGGGTGGCATGGAATGCTGCGTTCCTGAGTGCCAGGGTGGCATGGAATGCTGTGTTCCTGAGTGCCAGGGTGGCATGGAATGCTGTGTTCCGGAGTGCCAGGGTGGCATGGAAGGCTGTGTTCCTGAGTGCCAGGGTGGTGGGTATGGAATGCTGTGTTCCTGAGTGCCACGGTGCTGGGTATGGAATGCTGCGTTCCAGAGCTGCAGGGTGGCATGGAATGCTGCATTCCTGAGTGCCACAGTGGTGGTCATGGAATGCTGCGTTCCCGAGTGCCAGGGTGATGTGCATGGAATGCTGCGTTCCTGAGTGCCAGGGTGGCATGGAATGCTGCGTTCCTGAGTGCCAGGGTGATGGGCATGGAATGCTGTGTTCCTGAGCTGTGTTTGGTGCTGGAGGAGGTGCAGCCAGCAGGGCCTGACTGACCCCTGCCACCCCCACGCTGAGCTGTCCCTGCTCCTCCACCCGGCACAGCCTGGGGACATCAGTCACCAGCTCAGGGAGGAGTTCATGGGATCATGGAATGGGTTGGGTTGGAAGGGATCTTAAAGCTCATCCCATTCCACCCCTGCCATGGCAGGGACACCTCCCACTGTCCCAGGCTGCTCCCAGCCCCAATGTCCAGCCTGGCCTTGGGCACTGCCAGGGATCCAGGGGCAGCCACAGCTGCTCTGGGCACCCTGTGCCAGGGCCTGCCCACCCTCCCAGGGAACAATTCCTTCCCAATATCCAGTCTGAATTTCCCCTCTTTTAGTTATAACCCATTCCCTGTGTCATGTCCCTCCAACCCTTGTTCACAGCCTCTCTCCATATTTCCTGTCAGCTCCTTCAGGCCCTGCAAGGCCACACTGAGCTCACCCCAGAGCTTCTCCTCTCCAGGTGAACACCCCCAGCTCTCGCAGCCTTTCCTCCCAGCAGAGCTGCTCCATCCTCTGCTCATCCTGGTGCCTCCTCTGGCCTGGCTCCAGCAGCTCCAGCTCCTTCCTGTGCTGGGCCCCAGGGCTGGGGCAGCTCTGCAGGTGAGGTCTCACCTGAGGGGGCACAGGAGCAGAATTCCCCATCCAGATCTCCCTCCTCCTTGGGAAGCTGCTCTGATCCCTTTTCCCTCACAAATCCTCCACCTGAGTCCCTCAGAAAACGATTCCAAAGAGAAACCTGGGAATGGTCATGAAATTGGCTTCCAGTGCAGGAAATGGTGGAGCAAGAAGTGTCCTCACCCCTTGCACACTTTACCCCTTCCCATCTCTGTTCCTGGCCCAGCTGCTGCAGGGGAAGAGCTCAAAGTGGAATTCAGGCACTTCTTAGCAAATCCCCATCAATAATTGACAGCACGAAAAAACAAATCCAGGTGCTTGAGGACAGAGTGTAAGCCATAATTAAAACCTCCCAGTGCTGCTCTGACAGATGGCACAATCCAGACCCTGAAAATTGTCCGTGAGCATTCATTTGATACCTGAGAACGCCAACTACCAGTGAGCTGGGGTGCTGTGAGTGCATCACTGCTGAATCCCTGACATCCAGGGAGGAATTCTCTGGATTGCCTCACCATTCCCATAAAACCATCCTGGAAATGATGCAAGGAAGGCCGAGATCCTCACAAATATCCTGTCGTGGATGCAAACAGCACACCCGAGGCAGCATCCCATGGAAAGATATCAAACCTCAGCAGGCAAACGTGGCCAGAAACGCCACCCAAAGCGGGGCTGGTTTGTTGTGGGAACAAGTTGTGGTGTTTTGGGGTGGGATTTGCACTCCTGGGGCAGGTTCTGCAGCCCTGATGGGAAAAGGTTGTTTGACCTGTTCCTGCTTCCAGCTTTAGCAGGCAGCACAAGAACAACTCCTGCACATCCATCCCTCTGGGAAGCTGCAGCCAGACCCTGGTTCTGCCTCCCCACTAAGATTTGCTGGCACATATTTCTCCCCCATCCTTTTCTGCCACCCTTTGAGGTGATTTTCCCTGGATTTTTGAGCTCTGCAGCTCAGGGAGAGAGGCTCCAGGAGCTGGACAATCCCTGGGGAGCAGCCAGGCTCTGCTCCAGAGGAACCTCCTGCGTGGGTCCGGCCCTGCAGTGCTCTGCAAATGTCCCTGCTATTTGTAATCAGCCCTGCTTGCCACACTTTGATATTTGTTCTCTCCAAGCTCTCCTGCAGAGCCTGCCCACAGGAGTGTTTTCCACACAAAGATGCAGCAGCATGTGTTTCAGGCAGGAGTTTTGAACTTAGGAGCGCTCGCCTCGGAAACCTGAGGAGTCTGATGTGATTAAGGAGCAGATCCGCAGCACCCGGCTCGTTGGCACTCAAAACACTCCCAGGTCGGAATTAGGAGCATCACAAAGCCCCAGAGGGATCATCCAGCAGCTCCTGGCTGAGGTGAGTGTCCCCATTCCCAAATTTTTCCCGGCGTTAATCCACCCGCCAGGCAGGGCTGGCTGAGCGGGCAGACGAGGCTCGGAGCACAGAGCTGCTCAGCACAGTGAGGGAGGCTCAGAAAGCCCCAGACTGAGGGGAGGAAAGATTTAAATTGAAAAAAAAAATCCCTTCAGTGCCTGCAGAAGAGATGATCAAGCACTGTGGGGTGCTGGGCCTGGAGGAAACGCTGCCAAAGGCTCCGGCAGGTGCTGATGGTTGCCCTGAGTGGGTTCAGTAGGATGGAGATCTCCTGGCCTGGCCTGCTCTGAAAACTCAGATCCGAGCTCCCTGATCAGCCCAGAGCCCTGAGTGCCACCTCCAGCCCTTCCTGGAGCCTGCATCTCCTGAGCAGCACTGGCACAGCGGGTGTGTTTTCCATTTCCCACCGTGCTGCTGATGTTCACATCCTTCTCCTTGTGCCCACCCGTTCCTGCTTTGATGGGCACTCCAAACTTCCCTGGGCAGCACTGCCAAGGCCTGAGCACCCTTTCCATGGGGAAATTCCTGCTGCTGTCCAAGCTGAGCCTCCCCTGGCCCAGCCTGAGGCCATTCCCTCTCATCCTTTGGCGCATTCCAAGCCTCCCACGTGGGAGACACCCCTGTGCCCCTGGGGTTTGTCACAGGGTCAGCAGCTGGGATGCTGGGGACACTCTGTGTCATTATCCTGGTGGCCACAAGGAGTGATGGGCTCCTTGCCCCCTACCCAAGAGCCCTCAGCCCCTCCCCAGGCCCACAGAGGGAGCATCCCAGCCAGCCCCAGGCCGCCTTTCCCTGCACATCCCCGCTCCTCAGCACCCTGCTGCTCGCTCGGGAGGGCTGGCAACGCTGCCGTGGCCACAGAGGACAAATCAGGGGCCGTCATGAAGTCATTTCTCTTCTCCTGACTGCCCAACAAATGCTGCCTTCTGCTGTCTACCACCCATGCAGGACCCGTGAAGCTCCGGGGACCGAAGCAGCAGCGCTTCTGCTCAGCTCCAGCAGCTCAAAGACAGCTTGGCTCTGCAGAGCTGCGGATACAGAGCCTTGGAAACAGCAGCACGGCCTCGCAGCCAGCTTAATTCTGCACTCCAGCCCCTGGAAACACCTTCAGCAAGGGAAATGTGTGGGAAAAGCTGACAGGGTTGCTGTGTTTGACTGCTGGCATATCCTTCTAATTAATTTCTTTGCTGCTCTTCCAGAGCGAAGCTGCTGTCCAGGATCAGAGCTGCTTTCTGCTGGAGCTGCTCAGCCCTGGGATTGGTGCCATGCCTTCCCTTGGCCTGAGGCTCCAGTGCCTCCTGCACCTCCAACCTGGAGCTCCCAGGGGACTCTGTCAGTTCAAACCAGTGTTTTCCTGCCTTTATTTCTAATTTTCCTAATAAATTGTTATTCTGACTTGGTGTCTCTCGCTGGTCTGTTCTTCAAACCAGAACATCCACCCCAACCCACAGGAGGTTGAGTCCCTCGCTGTGGCCTTGTCCCCCACGCTGTGACAGCCAGGCCAGCCTGGCACCTCCTCCGTGCTCTCACCAGAGCTCTCCTGCAGGCTGGTGGTGTCCCTTGCCACTCAGCATTCCCAGATGGGACAGGGACACCGAGGAGGGAGCGTGGAGCAGATCTCAGCGTCCTGAGAGCACAAACCTCGTCCTGCTCCAGGAAGAGCCACAGCTGCAGTGTGGGAGGCAGCAGTGGCTGAGAAACCTCCTCCTCACCACGGAGTCTGCAAAGGAGATTGGTTATTCTGGGATCCTTCACCTGCTGGTCTCCAGCACTGAAATATGCGCTGAAAAATGACTGTACAGGATAGGGAGCTCCCGGCTGCTCCGACTGCTGCGTGTTTTCCTGCTGCAGGAACCCTGGAGCTCTGAAATAAAACCAATTGTTCCTTCTCTGGTGTGTGCCACTGGGTCACCAGTGTGTGTCACTGGTGTGTGTCACTGTGTCACCAGTGTGTGTCACTGGTGTGTGTCACTGGTGTGTGTCACTGGTGTGTGTCACTGTGTCACTGGTGTGTGTCACTGGTGTGTGTCACTGGTGTGTGTCACTGTGTCATTGGTGTGTGTCACTGGTGTGTCCCTGGTGTGTGTCACTGTGTCACTGTGTCACTGTGTCACTGGTGTATGTCACTGGGTCCCTGGTGTGTCACTGGTGTGTGTCACTGGTGTGTGTCACTGGTGTGTCACTGGTGTGTGTCACTGGGTCACTGGTGTGTGTCACTGGTGTGTCACTGGTGTGTGTCACTGGGTCCCTGGTGTGTCACTGGTGTGTGTCACTGGTGTGTCACTGGTGTGTGTCACTGGGTCACTGGTGTGTGTTACTGGTGTGTGTCACTGGTGTGTGTCACTGTGTCACTGTGGCACTGGTGTGTGTCACTGGTGTGTCCCTGTGTGTGTCCCTGTGTGTGTCACTGTGTCACTGGTGTGTGTCACTGGGTCCCCGGGCTGCCCTCAGCAGGGTGAGGACGCGGAGATCCTTGGGCACAGCCTGGCCCCTCTGGAGAAAGCACCAAGGAAAAAGCCCTGAGGGCACTGGCAGGACCACAGCCAGGTCCTTCTGACTCCAACATGGAGCGAATCCCGGGTGGAAAACGCGGCTCTGGATGGAAAACCTGAACTGAACCTGGATTTACAAGGATTACAACACACCCCCACCTCACCCCACAACCTTTTCCTATTCCTCCTCTCCCTCTCCTTCCCGCATTCCCTGTCTGGCTGCGGCAGGAGCGGCAGCAGCTCGCTGGAACGAGGAGCCGGAGCAGCAGCAGGGAGCTGCCACATCCATCACGGCTCTGCTGTTGGAATTAATGAGAGCGCCACAGGTCCGGGCTGTCACTCAGTGCCCTCACTTTGCTGCTTCCATATGGCTGCCAGCTCCGCTCCCCGAGCCCCGCCAGCTGCAGCCACCGAGCCCCGCCGCACTCACAGCTTCATTATTCCAATTAAATTCCACTATTCCGAACGAGCCGAGCCCTCCCTCTCGCGCTGCCGATGCGCGGCCCTCGCCTGCAACGCTGCGGCTTTGCAGGGAAAAGGGATGGAAAGAACGGGATCGTGGGGATGTTGTCCCTGCCAGCCTCGCCAGGCCTCGCTCCTCACCCGGGGAAATGCCCCTCTTTGGCTGCCAAGCTTTCAGGGCTCTTTTCTTTTCGAATCGCAGCCCAGGCGGGCTGGGGTCGGCTCCCAAAATAATTATTCAGGGGATCCTTCAAAGCTCCATTGCATTCCCGCCTTTATTTCTGGGAAATTTGTTTTAGGTTCTGCCTCCTGCCCCCCAAAAAAGGGATGGGGTGGAACCATGGGGGCAGGAGCCCCTTGGGAAGGAAGGGATTTGCCTCTCTGTGCTGAGGAGGGGGCTGCAGACGGGGACACAGCCAGCATCCCTAAATAGCACCCCCAGCCTCCCAAATTTTCCTCTTGATGCCCCGTGAGTGGATGTTTTGGACAACAAGTGGCCCTGACTCCAAAGAAGAGGTTGGAGCAGCACCCCAGCCGTGGATTGGGAGGTGGAGCAGAGCAATCCATGCTGGAATTAACACACTTATAACAGCTGGGGGGGTCTGTGCCCTTACATTGAATTTTTTGGCTGGCAGGGATGGATGGGAGGAATGCAGGGAACCCCGGGAATGGCGCAGGACAGTGATCCCTGCAGTGTGGCACAGGTGCCACTCCTTCCCCAGCACCTCCTGCTCCATGCCTGGCACACGTGGGCATCCCCAGGATTGTCCGAGCCAAACCCAAGGATGCTGGGTCCAAGGCTGACAGGGAGGAGGCTGAGGGCATGGGTAAGAGCTGCCATGGGCATCCCAGATCCCTGATCCGGCCAAAATGGGATTTCCCAGGAATTCCACCTCTCTGGGCCTCGGAGGGGTTGGCAGATCCAGCCCTGGGGAGGTGGTGGGAGGAAGGGAAGGGAAGGGAAGGGAAGGGAAGGGAAGGGAAGGGAAGGGCTCCCCTGCAGATCCCGGTGCCGCAGCCCTGCTCTCACTTGGGATTTGCTGCCCTTTGAATCCTTGGAATTGGTTGCTCTCAGCGTTACTCTGACGAGCTCAGCCAAGAGATGGAAGTGCTGGGAGGGAGCCAGAGCAGAGCCTGCTCCTGCTCGGGGGTGGAGAAACAGCAGGGACATTTCTCCATCTCTCCTCCCTCTCTGTGCTCTGTGACACTGAGCAGCCTCCGGAAAAGCCTTCGGGAGGCAGGGGCTGCTCTCTGACTTAAGACGGGCTTTATTTTTTAATAAATAAAAACTTACTATTACTATTTTTATTTATTTAAAATAATTAATTAAAAAATTTAATCAAATCCTCCCCAAATTTTAACTTACATTTTAAAAAAATCTCAGTCTCTAATTACATTATTAATTTTCTAAACAGTCCTGATTTTTATTTTTTTTTGTTATTTCCCCAGTGTCTCTTCTCCCACCATAGCCTGGAGTAGAAGCAGGAGGCTTCCTGGGCAGACTGGGAATGGTTTGTGTGACTAAAATTCGGCATATCTTGAAAAAAATCCAAAATTTTCCCAAACCACCAAGTTCTCTCAGATACCTTCACTGAGTGCTCTGAGCTGGAACTTCCCTGCCTCTTGATATTCCCCATTCGCCATTCTTCCCTGCCACCACTTTGGGATCATCCCTGCACTTCTCCTGGTCCTTTACTGACCACCCCAAAGGGCATCCTGGTGTAAAATCCCCGCCTGGGCATGGCACACTGGGGTCTCCGGGGGCTGGAGACCCCCTGGAATTCCAGCTGGAGGGGGAGGCAGCAGAGCCACGTTGGCTGTGCCATGGGGAGCATTCTCCCCGTGAGTTATTGCCGGGTTAAAGGGTTCTGATAGTGCCAATATCCCGAGCTGGGTTATTGTGTTATTAATGGGAGCCTGTCGCTGGCCATTAGCGCCGTGATCAATCCCCGCTGACAGCGCCTGCTTAGGCTGTCACACTTTGTTTTATCTGCCATCCTTAGACTTTGACTAACTCACAAATTGCTAATCCAATCTCCTCTAACCCACTTAGGGGAGGACATTGTCTCTGCGCTGCCGGAGCTGGGCCCTGGCAAGGACGTGCTGCTGGAAGGGGAGGTGGCTCCGGGGTGACGGAGGCAGCTCGTGTTCCACAGGGAGGCACGGAATGGCCTGGGCTGGAAGGACCTTAAATCTCATCCCATCCCACCCCTACCATGGCAGGGACACCTCCCACTGTCCCAGGCTGCTCCCAGCCCCAATGTCCAGCCTGGCCTTGGGCACTGCCAGGGATCCAGGGGCAGCCACAGCTGCTCTGGGCACCCTGGGCCAGGGCCTGCCCACCCTCCCAGGGAACAATTCCTTCCCAATATCCCATCCATCCCTGCCCTCTGGCACTGGGAAGCCATTCCCTGTGTCCTCTCCCTCAGTCTCTCTCCATCTTTCCTGTTGGATCCTTCAGGGCCTCACCACCCTCACAATTTCCTCCTCCTCAGGAGAACTTCTTGCCTTAACCTTTGACACTGACTTATCTCCAGGTGATTCCATGCCTGGGGCCCTCCCTCTCCCTGGGGAGCTGCAGGAAGGATGAGCACACCTCGGGGAAGGATGACAAAAAGTCTTTTTTTCCCCGGAATTCTGCAAGGTCTGCTCAGGAGAAGGGCCCCGGTGTCACTTTGGGTGTGACAGGGCTTGAGTCAACAACCAGGGCTAAGCACGGCTCAAGGCCTTGTGTTCCTGCCGGCTTTGAGAGCAGCTTAAACTGTTTAAGCAGCTGCACTGCAGTTTAAGATTAAGCCGGTCCTTTGAGTGGCCTAAGCAGTTTAAAATACTCCAAAGGCTTAACATTAGAGCCAGTTTAAGTTGCTGGAGGGGCTTAAAGTGGGGATGTGCAGCCGGGATCTTCACAGGACGGGGCTTTGTAGGGTCTGATAAGCGCCATGGATCAGGGCAGGGATGTTTGCATGGGGCACGATCCTCCCTGCCCTTCCTGCCCTTGTCCAGCCCAGATTTGTGGGTCTGTGCCAGCTGGAGAACACTCTGCCTTTATCCTGCACCATCCCAGGAGCTGCTCCTTCAACCTCAGAGCCAAGGAAAAGGGGGAGACACCAGCTCCAGAAAACTTTCGTCTTAAAGCTGGGGAAGGAAGGAGAGACCTCCTGCCCTGAGCCCAGCCAGGGTGGAACGGGGAGGCTTTGGAGCAGCCTGGAAACAAGTCCTGCTCTCCTAGAGCCTGGGTTTGGGAGCCCTTGGGATGCTGTGGGACTGCCCTTCAAGGAGCAGGGAGCCTGAGCGAGGCTTAAGCTGCTTTAACTCTGCCTCTGGACTCGCCGCAGCCTTAAGGCCTTTAAGCCCTTGGGTGACGCTGAGGGTTTAAGGTCTTACACAGCTTTAAACGGGGCTTAAACGCCGGCTCACCTTCACTCGGGACACTTCCCTCCTGGGCAGCACCTCCCTTGTGCCAGGAGGGCCTGGACCCAGCGGTGCCACCCGGGAGGGGCCCCATGGCACAGCCTTGGGGTCTGGCTGCCATCCCTGCGGCTCCAGGGAGCGGCACTGGGGGGAAAGTGGCACTTCCAGCTCCCCTAAAGGCTTGGTGCTCTCAGCACAGGGAACCCCTCCAATCCCTGTTTTTCCAAAGGCAGAGTCTGTGGATTCTGCAAGGCCGTGTCCTTCCCACCCAAAGAGCAGCGAACCAGAGCAGCTGTGAACCTAAATTGCTCCGAAAGCATTCCCAGAGCCTCCCTTTTTTTCTGATGGGAACACGAAAACTGGGCCTTGCAAATCTGCACCTGGCAGGGCCCCGTGTGCTGCTGCAGCAGGTGAGGCCGGGGGGCACCTCCAACAAATGCCACGTTGGATTTTTCCATCCCTTCCTCCTGCCTATGGAATTTGAGCGTGGAGCTCTCAGCCCAGCTGTGCCATCACAGAGTCCTGGGAGAGGCAGCTGAGTCAGGTCCAGATTGATTAGAGCTGGTTCTAAATTAATTCGGCCGGGAGGGGCATGGAGGACCTGGGAGTCGCTGCTCTATTTTGATTTTTCACGCTGGGATTGAGCTCTTGATGTCACTGCTCCAACTGCTGCACTTGAAAGTGCCCATAACACCAAAAAATGTCTTTGTGATCTAAATAAAAGGTTGCATTTCAGGTAAAAGAGGGGTTTAATAACCATAATTTTCCCTTCACTCTGCTAATTTGGCCAGCTGAAAGGAGCAGCTTTTGTGCCGCGAGGCTGCACAGGAACATTGGGAGCCCCTGGCTCGCTCCCCATTTTTGCAACCCAAATCTCTCATTCAGGTGCCTCGCTGTGGACGGAATTTGAGCTCCTGGGATTTTAATTCCTGTACTTTTGGCAGAGGTAGCTGCACCCAGTGGGTTTTTAGGGCAGGGGAGTGCTGTCTGTTCTCCACGTGATTTATGGAGTTTCTCAGCAGGATCGGGAGCGTTTTCACCTCCGGAATCTCCCTTGGAGAGGCAGTGAGGTGTCCCTGACACCTCCTCAACAAAGAGACTTTATTTGTACTTAAATCCTTTATCTGCTCCGTTCCCTTCATGCCAATTTAAACCCAGGCCTGGAGAAATGCTGGGAGAAACAAGAGATTTGTCAGGGATTTTGCACCCATCCGCTGCGGGCACAGAAAGCTCGTTAGCTGCTCCCTAATGAGCCAGCCAGCCAGTCCAGGAAACCTGAGACACAAAAGAAGCCAAGATGGAGCAGAATGAACAGCTCCCGTTTTCAAAGAGGGGAAATTGGGAAGGGCTCAAGAGCACAGACCCAGAAGGGCTTTGTGTGATCAGCCCCACCAGAGTTCCTCCTGTTTTCCTGCGCTCCAGCTGGGAGCTGCCACGGGCAGGAGATGGGGAGCTGGAGGTGTGGGAGAGGGATGAGGGGGAAATTGGATGGTGTGGATTCCTGGGATGCTCCCAGCCTGGTTCCTGTGGGTTTGGGGATGTAAGTGCCAGGGATGAGCTGCTCCAAGAGTGGCTGTCCCTGCGCTCCTGCTGGGGAGGAGAGAGACATGGGTGAGCCTGGGCTGATGCCTTAAATGGCTCCCTAGAAGCAGAGAGCAGACAGGAATAAAGGAATCAAGGAGGGATTGATTGGAAAGGCCTTCAGAGGTACACTAACAGTGCAGGATTTGAAAAATAGAAAAGTTGAAACCTAAGGCATCAGGGTGGGGTGAAGTTTTTCCGGGTGCCTGAATTTTTCCCCGTGGATTTTTCACCCTTGAGGGACTCACGGGAGATTCCAGCATTTGGGATTTTCCCAGAGGAGCCACAGCCTCTGCTGCACCTTCCTCCTCAGCTGTGCTGCCCACGCTGCTCTGCTCTGCACCCTTTGGACTCCTCCAGCTCCTCTTTCCCATCCCTCCTTCCCATCTCTGATCCCCAGCCAGCACCACCAATCTGGCATCCCAGAACCCCCAAAATCCTCCATGGATGTCCAGCCTAGGGCAGGGCAGGAGTGTGGGATCCTCTTCCCGCCCTGTCCGTGGTGTCAGATCCCACCCCACGCCCAGCCCATGCCAGGGTTGGTGCCAGATGGGTTTCCCACCGTCCCTGCTGCCCTGGGATGTGGTTGCCATGTCAATCCATGCCCGAGGTCCTGTGGGAAATGTTGGAGTCCAGGGAAGCCTGGAGACTTCTCCTGCTCCTGTGGGGTTTCCTTTATATCCCCAGAGCTCCTCAGAAATAGCTTAGCCTGCAACCTAAGCTTGTGGGAGAAGCTCCCTTCACTGTTGGGAGAACCTGAATGCACCAGAGAGGTGAAAGGATTTTTGTTTAGTGCAGCACAGAGAGTTTAGTTGTGGTTTTAGGATCTTGCTCTATGTATTATATAGGGAGAAGATGGAGAATTTTGGGTGTTGGTCTTTCCTTCTTTCTTCTTCTTTCTTCTTCTTTCTTCTTCTTTCTTCTTCTTTCTTCTTCTTTCTTCTTCTTTCTTCTTCTTTCTTCTTCTTTTTTCTTCTTTCTTCTTCTTTCTTCTTCTTTCTTCTTCTTTCTTCTTCTTTCTTCTTCTTTCTTCTTCTTTCTTCTTCTTTTTTCTTCTTTCTTCTTCTTTCTTCTTCTTTCTTCTTCTTTCTTCTTCTTTCTTCTTCTTTCTTCTTCTTTCTTCTTCTTTTTTCTTCTTTCTTCTTCTTTCTTCTTCTTTCTTCTTCTTTCTTCTTCTTTCTTCTTCTTTCTTCTTCTTTCTTCTTCTTTTTTCTTCTTTCTTCTTCTTTCTTCTTCTTTCTTCTTCTTTCTTCTTCTTTCTTCTTCTTTCTTCTTCTTTCTTCTTCTTTTTTCTTCTTTCTTCTTCTTTCTTCTTCTTTCTTCTTCTTTCTTCTTCTTTCTTCTTCTTTCTTCTTCTTTCTTCTTCTTTTTTCTTCTTTCTTCTTCTTTCTTCTTCTTTCTTCTTCTTTCTTCTTCTTTCTTCTTCTTTCTTCTTCTTTCTTCTTCTTTTTTCTTCTTTCTTCTTCTCTTCTCTTCTCTTCTCTTCTCTTCTCTTCTCTTCTCTTCTCTTCTCTTCTCTTCTCTTCTCTTCTCTTCTCTTCTCTTCTCTTCTCTTCTCTTCTCTTCTCTTCTCTTCTCTTCTCTTCTCTTCTCTTCTCTTCTCTTCTCTTCTCTTCTCTTCTCTTCTCTTCTCTTCCTCTTCCTCTTCCTCTTCTCTTCTCTCCTCTCATAGAGTTCCTGTGGTTTGCTGGTTGCTGGAGGGAACTGAGTGTGGAAGGGACATGTCAATGGAACTGACATTTGTTGTTGGTGTTGGGAACAAAACAAGATATGTAGGATTTTCTTAATGGTCAATAGTAGATATCAAAGGTTGCTGCTGGTAGCTGCCATTGCCTTTCTGCACTTGTGCTCCTGGAGGTCACAGCGCTGGCTGTGCCTCCGAGCTTTTGATAAGAGAAAAATAAACAGCCTTGAAAAAAGCAGAAAGAATCCTCATTTCATCTTTTTGGGACATGGGACACTGAAGAAGCAAGAAAGCTGAGCCAGAGGCTGTGGGGGAACAAACAAACCCTGATAGAGAAACAACATCCCCACTCCTCCCCTGCTCCCGCTGGACAACTCCTGCATCCCGAGGGAGATGCTCTCCTGTGGTCCCTCACACTTTGGGCACTGCTTCGCCTCCAGGCTCCTCCAAACCCCACACTGCCGAGCAGGAAGAGCCCAGCAGGAGCATTTGTGACTTCCCAGAAATGTTATGGAGATATTATCTGTCAACACCACAGAGAAAACCCCTCACCCATTCAAGCTGTGCACCAACAGAGTTTCTGAACCCATTTTCTAATTGCTCTCTGTCATCAAGAAGAGGATCAAAGTGAGCCTGAGCCATTTGGAAACATGTCTGGAGCCGGAGCCCGCGAGATTTGTCTCCTAACAGACATTTAATAGGTGCCTGATTAATATGAAAGTGCCACTTCCCTCAAATATCAACATGAACCTGAACTTTGCCTTAAGTAAGCTGGAGCCTATATTTGGAAAAGTAATGTGTTCAATAAAAACCAGCCATCCCCCACTGGAAGCTTTTCTTTGGCTCCTTTTCCTTCGACTCTTTTTCCTCTGACTCCTTTTCCTTCCCAGCCCTCAGGTAACAACCCGAGCCCATTTTTCCACCCACGGATGCACAAAGGGAGATGGAAGTCCTGGGAAGCTGGATTCCCAATTCCTGAGGCATGAGAACATGTAGGAATGGTTGGGCACGAGTGATTAATGGAGCTGCTACATCCCCAACCACGCCTGGATCCAAAAATCCGCTGCAGATATTCCAGAAGGAGAGAAATGACTCCAATAAGGAGTTTGCTGAGCTGCCCACCAGGGAAAGCTGCTTTTCTGTGGCCCAAAGTGCCTGGTTTTATCCCCTTTTCCTGCCCCATCCCAGGATCCTCCCTGTGTGCTGGTGATTCCTCACTTGTGGGATATATTTTCTCTCAAATCCTTGCCTGGCTTCTGCTTGGGGAATTGATGCTGAGATCCAAGTGGGAAGAACTGGGGAGCTGTCCTTGTCCATGTTGGGATGCACTGAGGCAGGAGCCTCTGGAGCCCAGAGTGTACCTCTGAAGGCCTTTCCAATCAATCCCTCCTTGATTCCTTTATTCCTGCCTGGTCTCTGTTCCTAGGGAGCCATTGAAGGCATCAAGGCATCGAATTCTTCACACTTTGATAGGTTTGGTCCATTTGTGTATCAGCATAAATTCAAAACTTTAGCTAATGATGGAATTTGCCCAAGCTTGCTCCCCCTGTCCCCACGATTGTGGTTTGCAGTTGTTGTGCCTAGGAGGGTCTGGGTGTCCTTGGAGAGCTGGAGAGGCTTTGTTGTGTGTGTGTGAGCATGAGAGAACAGCACTGAACGAGCTCCAGGGAACTGCAGAGTGACACTGGGCAGGGCAGGGGTGGGAAAATACACAAGTTCAAACCTAAGGCATCACCTTATCATCCATGCTGGGATGCACTGAGGCAGGAGCCTCTGGAGCCCAGAGTGTACCTCTGAAGGCCTTTCCAACCAATCCCTCCTTTATTCCTTTATCCCTGCCTGCTCTCCGTTTCTAGGGATCCATTTAAGGCACCACCACCCTCCCGTGGCTGCTGCATCCAGGATTCATCCCCAGGCTGGGAAAACAGCTTTTCTGGAGGATTCCAGGATTCCTGCTGGCCAGCCTGGCTTGCAGCAGGCAGAGCTGCATCCTGCTGGGCTCTCTGTGCCTCACGGTGCCACCCCAGCTCCCCTGATGGGAATGTTGGGGATTTAACGAGCGAGCAGAGCCCTGGAAATCGCTCCTGGAGCATTGATTGGTGTCCAGGCTGCAGGGAAAAGGGATTGTCACTCATTAGCTGGGAGATGTCAGGGCCGTGGGGCTGATGTGGAAGCGGCACACAAATAGGAGTTATTCCTCTCGGTTTGTTTGGGGGTTTGGTTTCCTTTCCTCTGAGTCTTGGCTATTTTTTTATTACATTTGCAGGAGTCCAGCCTGGATGCAGCTGCCGAGGGGGAGGTGTGGAAAAGCAGCACAGCTACACCTGGAGCACAGCGCTGGGAGCAGAAAAAGTGGGAATTTTCTTATCCCCAGAATAAAAAAAAAAAAGATGTTTTTAATATATTTGCAAAATATATATTTATAAAAATACATTTAATAAAAAAATTGGGGATTTTCTTATCACCAGAATAAAAAAAAAAGATGTTTTAAATATATTTACAAAATATATTAAAAAATATNATAAAAAAAAATATTTTTTATATATTTACAAAGTAGATATTTATAAAACTATATTTAATAAAAAATGGGAAAGTTCTTATCCCTAAAATTAAAAAAATATACATTTTATTATATTTATAAAATAGATATTTATAAAATTACATTTAATAAAAAATGGGAATTTTTCTTTTCACCAGAATATAAAAAAAAATACATTTTAAATATAGTCATAAAACAGATATTTGTAAAAATTTCCGTTTAACTATAAAATTTCATTTAAAAACGGGGATTTTCTTTGTCGTGGTGTCCCAAATGACATCTGTGGGCACCAGGGGGTGAGGAGCTCCTCCTTCTCACCCAGTAAGAGCAGACTGGTGCAACTGGGAGCGCGGGGAGCCATCCCTGCCTCGCTCCCTGCCTGGGGAATGAGTCACGGAGCGCTCGTGTCCAGCTCCTCCCGCCTCGCTCCAATTAGGCAGGAAAAATGTGTGGGAATGCAAGGAGCTCTGGGTGATTCCCAGCAGCTCGGAGCTTCCCTGCTCTGCTCCCGAGGTGCTCGGATTCCAATCGATCCCGGAGCTCACTCTCTGCGCATCTTCGCTTCGTGCCTCCCGAAATATTTTGGCGCTGTCCGCGTGCCTGTTGTTCCCGCTGGGAATGGCAGGGGTGGAGGAGGGGGCTTGGTGTCCCCGGAGGAAACATTCCCAGCTCCTGTTGGCATTTTCATTCCCACCTCTGCCCAGCCGTTTCGCATGTTTTTGGGATCTGCTTTGGATTCCCACCGGCAAATTGCTCCAGTACCGACTGGTGGCTGGAATTTCGTCCCAGAGGCCGTGGGAAAACACAGGGACACAGAGCTGGTCTGAGCCTGCCAGGAACAGGCAATTCCCAACCCCACGGGCAGCAGCTCTTCCTTGGGATCGGAATCAGGGAGTGGAAGCAGAGCCAGCCAGTTCTCCCTGCCTCCAAGCCTGTATCCCACAGGGATCCTGCGGGATTTTGGGATCTCTGTGGCGCTCTGCTCCGGCTCCGTGCCCTCTGGAACCCCATCAGCCGGGATGGGCTGCAGGATCCGGAGCAGCTTTGCTCCTGCAGTTGCCAGCATTCCCGGGATCCCTGAGCCCTCTGAAGCTCCTCCAGCGCTGGCCTGGAGATCCCAGCCCTCAAACCGTGTTGCTGTTTCTCCTGGAATAGCCACGGGAGCAGCTCGGGATATTCCTTTTCCCGGAGCATCCCGGGCTGTTTTGGGAGGGCGATCCCAACTCCCTGCCGCTCGCACCTCGAGGCAGGAGGACTCCGAACCTCCTCAGTTCCCGGAGCCTTCCCGAGGCACCCTGGCTCTTCCCGAGGGGCATCCAGGCATTCCAGCTCCCCTGGCAGCCACCCCCGGGATGCACCGAGAGGTGGGAGCAAGGGAGGAAGGTCGGGAGCACCTCTGCCTCCCCGAGCCACACTGCCAGGGCAGCCTTCAGTGAAATATCGATAACTCCTGGCTATCAAAAAAATAAATCCAGCCCAAAAGTGCCAATTCCTGGCCTGCACGTGCCCCCCNGATCGATCTCTGTTTAATTAAACCCTGGCAATGACTCTCACGTGGGGGCAATTCTGCTGACTCGGCCACTCGGGGATTTTTATGCATCTCTCTCTGCTTTGCTTTTCCATTAACTTATTTTTCCCTTTGTAATAAGGGCTTGTCAGTGTAATTTATCCAGCGGCGCAGGAAGCACGGCCAGCCCGGGGAGCCATTCACAGCTTGCCAGGGATAAACACAATTACACATTTTTAAATGTCAGCCTTCAGCAGAAGGAATGGAAAAGGTAAACTCTATAAATTGCAGAGAGAGACACACACAGAGAGAGAGAAAGAGAGCTGCTCCCTCTTTGAGGAACTTCCACATCCATGGGCATGTCCTGCATCTCTGGGGTGCAGAGGAACAAAGGGAAGGCCTCGAGGAATCCATGGAAAGCAGCAGCAGCCCCGGTGCTTTGCCGCGGAGGGTTTTAAAAAGCAGCTGTGAAGTGTGAAGTGCTGAAGTGTTGGTGGCCTGGCAAGTGTCCCCTCCTCGTCACCCACTGCAGGCCAGATGCACGGGGAGAGCCCTGCTGCTCCCCGCTCAGCTCCCAGCAGCTGCTTTGATCTCCCTGCCACGAAAAGAGGAGAGTTCAGATGGATTAAATGAGAGCCACTTACGTAATCTGTTTAAAATTCCAGCAGCACATACCCAGGGAAAGGGAGAGGGAGAGCAGCCTCCCTGCGGGGAGGGGGGAGCTAGGCTGCTGCTCCCCCGCTCCTGGGGGGCTTGGGGTGTGTGGGGAGCACCCCCAGGTGACAGGGGCACAGCCATCGTGGCACTGAACCATCCTGGGGACCTGCTGGGAAGAGAGGAAAGCTGGGATGGAGAGGGGAGGCTCCAAGTGCCTGGGCCCTACCAACGAGCAGCAGTTTGGGCTCTCTAAAAAGCTCCTTTTTGGGGAGGGTGCTGTTTTGGGAGGTGCTGCACCGGGGGGTTTTTGGCTCTCCCCAAGATTGTGGTTTGCTGTTGTTGGGCCTAGGAGGGTCTGGGTGTCCTTGGAGAGCTGGAGAGGCTTTGTTGTGTGTGTGTGAGCATGAGAGAACAGCACTGAACGAGCTCCAGGGAACTGCAGAGTGACACTGGGCATGGCAGGGGTGGGAACATAGAAAAGTTAAGGCATTTAAAGCTAAAAACCTAAGGCATCAGGGGTGTGTGCGATGGAAACGCTCCCCAGGCTGGTGGAGGTGTCAGAGAGCCCAGAGGAGCCAGGACGTGGCACTGATGCCACAGTGCCACAATGCTCTGCCCACACCTCTGGGGCCCACACTGAGCCCGGGGAAGGGCAGCAGTCACCCCTCTGGAGCAGGGCAAGCTGCCAAGGTGGGGTTCACCCGCAGGGAGGGGAGGTCTTTGCCCAGGCTGAGGGGACACTGGGGCTCCTGGAAAGCTCAGCTCGAGCACTGGGCTGAACTTACTGCTGCCAGCCTTTCTCTGCCATAACCTCAGGGCATCCCTCGAGCTTCAGTGACCACTGACCACAGAAATCATCAGGAATTTAGGGGCAGAACAAGGGGGAGTGGCTCAAACTCACAGAGTTTAGGTTGGATGTTGGGAAGGAATTCCTGCCTGTGAAGGTGGGGAGGCACTGAGGGTGCCCAGAGCAGCTGTGGCTGCCCCTGGATCCCTGGCAGTGCCCAAGGCCAGGCTGGACACTGGGGCTGGGAGCAGCCTGGGACAGTGGGAGGTGTCCCTGCCCTGGCAGGGGTGGAACAGGACGAATTTTGAGGTCCCTTCCGACCCAACCCATTCCATGATTCACAAGCAGCACAAGATGCTTTAAGCAAAGCAGAGAAATGGTGCAAGAAGTGCAGCTGGGGCAGCAGCTCTGAAAATAAACTGATTTAACATCACTGAGAGTAGGAAAAAAGAAATGATTTCTCATTCAGTGCTGCCTGAACAGCCAGCCCTGCTCTCCTGGCTGCCTCTCCAGGTACAAGCACCTCTTGAGCTGGATGCTTTTCCTGAGTCTGCTGTTTAGCCTGCAGAAAAAAAACTCCCCAGTCATTAAGTTTAGGACCCTGCTGGCAAGGAAGAAAGTGCTGTGGGATCACAGCAGAGAGCAGAGTGTCTTTAATGAACAAACAAAGCAGCAACTACGAGCAGAGAAAACAAAATGCGGGTCGCAGACAGCCGAGGTTGCCCGACAGAGAGTGCAGAGGAGGAGTGAGAAGGAGGCTGATTGCCGAGCTAGTGCCGGGATGAAAGGGAGAAAATGAAACCAGAGCTTTTTATGGCATTGCTGGAGGAAAAGACAAGGCAGCAGCGCTGGCAGAAATAAACTTTGGAACACGAACAGCTGCTGCTGCAGCCATCGGAGCTGGACGTGAAGGGAATGATGGCTGGGATGGGGAGGGTTTGGGAGCTCTGTGAGCACACAAGGGCTCGCAGCTACTTGTTCCCTCCCTGCTGCTACAAACGGAGCCTCGGCAAGCCTGGGAAAGGCTCTGGAAGGCAAAACCCAGAGGAGCTGTCCAGGGAAGGATGGAAAGGCTGGGACAGCGAGGCAGGCAGTGTGGGCGGGCTGGGAACGCAGGCATGTCCCGCTCCCAGCCACGGGAATGGTCTGTGGAATGGGGACTGGGAAGGGACAGCCCCAGCAGGTGGAGGGGCTGCAGTGGAGGCTCCTGAAAACCTCATGATGCCCTCCCTGCCTTCCTGGAGATCAGTCTGAGCTCCCCCCAGGCTGAGCCTCAGGCTGCTGATCCCCTTTGGGGTGGTGTTCGCTGCTTTCCCTGCACCGAGCTGCTTCTTCCTCCTTTTTATAACCATGGCAAAAGTCACTGCAAAGTGGCATTGGCTTGGGGTGACGGTGAGCAAAACCAGCCTGGAATCTCCTTTAAACCTAAGGGGTTAAGCCTGGTATCCTTTAAACCTAAGGAGTTAAGTCTGATATCTTCTTTAAACCTAAAGGATTAAGTCTTGCACCTCCTTTAAACCTTGGAGTAGTCACTGGTCACTCCAAGGCAGATATTCCTCCCCTTAGCTCCCCTGTAGCTGTCAAACACATGGAACTCCCTGGAGTTTGCCACCTGCAATCCCAAGAAAACCCTGACCACATCCTGGTTTTCGGGGCTCCCCCCTCTCCCAGTTCAAAGGAGCAGCTCTGTTTAAGAGGCGCCTGCTGGTCTGTG
Source organism: Erpornis zantholeuca (assembly GCA_013400515.1). Classification (NCBI taxonomy): domain Eukaryota; kingdom Metazoa; phylum Chordata; class Aves; order Passeriformes; family Timaliidae; genus Erpornis; species Erpornis zantholeuca. The sequence goes on from VZTN01003879.1 coordinate 322,085, forward strand.
ACTGATGCGGCTCTGGAGTCGTGAGCAGCAACTTTAGGCCAAGGGAAGGAATCAATAATTGAGATCACACCAAAATCCATCCCGGATCTGCCAGGCAAAAGCAGCCTGGCCTTTCAGAGCCTCCGAGATCCGGCTGCTTCTCCCCAGCAGGAAAAGCAGGGAATAACTTTTCCTAAAATTCATCCAGAGGCCAACCCAGACCTCCCTGCCCCAAGCTAGAGACACCTCTGGCTTGCCCAGGAAAGATCAGTGTGCTCAGACGTGCTGCACTTCTGAGGAGAGCCAGGGGAATTGTGTCTGGAGATCCCTTCCAGGCCTTTGAATGTTCCATGTCCACAAGCCTGATCCATGCCCAGAGGCTTCTGGATTCCCTCCCCAAGCTGTTCCTGCCGGGATGATTGAGCTCCCAGCCGTGCCACGGGTGCTGCAGTCGCCTGACAGTTCCTCCTGCTCCTTCCCCAGGGTTTGTGGCAGCTCCACCTTTGCTCTCGGAGTTAATGTTGGTGGCTCTGCTGCTCCAGCTCTTCTCCGTGGTGTTTTGTATTCCTACAACAGCCTGGGCCTGGATTGGAATGTTGGAAAAGCTTGGGAGCCTGATTAGCTTTCCCTGCCTGATTGTTGAAGGGTTTTTATTTCCACTTGTGGCCACCAGGTCCTCCAGGTGTGTTGGAAGTCAGCAGAGGTTTGCTGGAGTGGACTCCAGCTCCTGCTCCTCCCATTATCCAACATTTCCTTCGGAGTGAGCGCAAGCACGGAGAGGACCCTTTCCCTTATCCCTCTGGATGGTGTCGTTTTAATAACAAATAATCCTTTTTAGGCTGATTTGGGGCTCTAATCCCATCCTCCAAGATGTTTCCAGGTCCTTACACACTGAACCAGTGTTTAACCAGCATCCTCCAGTGGGCAGCAGCCAGGTCCCGAAAGAGAAATGGAATCATGTTGGAGAGATGTGCTTTGGAAAAGCCTCCTTGGTTCCTCTCCTCCTGGCAAGGACTCGCTCCCAACTCCTCCGAAAACCCCAAGTTTTCAGCAACTTTTGTGCCCGCGTCGGACGAAATTCTCCCCAAATGTTTTCCTCGTCTGTAGATTTCCATGCTTGAGTTTGCTGCAAGATGGCCTGAGCCCGCTCTGAAATTGGTGTACGAGGTCTCATCTGCTGGCACTGCTTCCCCTGCTGCCTGGAACAGCTGTGATAATCAGGAAAAATGAGATTCAAAGCCTTCAAGATGGAAAAAGTCCGTAGTTGACTCTTTTTTTTTCGGAGCAGCATCTGCATCAGACTGTTAGGAAAACGAGACGAACTTTGGAAGGAGAATTCCTATGAAATACCTCATTTTATTTGGCCAAGAAATCCCAAGAGACCTCTCCTAAGAAGCCTTCAAATATCAGTACTGGGCATTTAGTGGTTACATATCCTCTCAGCTCTGCCACTAAAGTAATTTTCTTTTCTCCAAATTTCATCTTAATGGTGGTTTATAGCATATGTTCACCGTGTTATTCATTAGCTCGGGGTAAATAAACCTAAAAATGAGGCGAAAACCTGCAATAAATATGAACAGCAAAAGAGTGGCTCAAGAAAAATTCGAGGAGAAGTGAAGCGGGAGGATTTTCCCCCCTACTTTGGCCATTAGTGTGTTGTTTGGAAATCACTCAGCCATCCCTGTTTACTTTTCCTGACAGGAATTATGTGATTACAGCACATTACGATCCCAATTTCTGGCAGAAAGGCTGGCTGGAGGACACTTAGGTGAGGATTAGGAGGGGAAAGTGGCTGGATTTTGAAAGCTGGGATGATGGGTGAGCAGGGGGGGCCTCACGGGGGCCCTCGGCTCTCCGCGTTCCCGACAAGAATTATGGAAAACCTCCGACATTTCCACCTGGACTGAGGGGTTGTGGAGGTTGCTGATGTGGTCAAACCGAGTGCTCAGACCCGATCAGGTCGTGGTTTGTTCAGCTGAGCCTTGGAAAGCTCTGGAGGGAATTCCCACTGCTCCTCCTGGGAGCACAGCCTGTGCCTGCAGCGCTGCCCCGACACCCCTGGGAAGGCCTCCATGGCTGGGAAAGCCTCCATGGCTGGGAAGGCCTCCATGGCTGGGAAGGCCTCCATGGTCCTGTTTGTCCCTCAGGAAGGTGAAGGACACAGTGAGGTCACCCCTGAGACCACTGGTGGCCACGCCAAGGGCCTCTCCAGAACACATTTTGGAACCTCAGCCAGGCCCAGCCAGGGGGAAGGTTCCTCACAACGAGGGCTTCACTCCAGCCTCTCACTGGGGAATCTTTGAAATATGCTAATTTACAAGGCCTATAATTGAGTGTATTTCGGTGTGTGAGGGGCAGTGTGTGCATTTCAGGGCATTCCACCTGGACAAAATACTGTAACCAAGGATCCTGAAATAAATCCCGAGGTAAAAACCCCTTTTCCCCATAAACCGTGTTTTGGTTCTAATTTTAAGACCAGGGAAAGGCAACAAGGGGATGGGGACTCCCTGCAGCCTCATGACCCTGTTTGCCCCACAGCAGGGTGGCCTTTGAACTATCCAGGATGGCTTTGTGCTGGTTTTCCTCATCAGCCCATCATTCCCAGCCTGGAATGATGCCAGGGACAGGGATGATCCCTGCTCCTTGTCGAACTCCCTGGAGTGGCTGTTGGCCCCATCCTCGGGCTCCTCCAGGCCCCTCAGGAGCAGGGCTGTGTCCCACGCCCCCTTTAACCCCATGGTACTCCCAGAGCACTGAGGGTGCCTCTGATGAAGATATTGACCTGTACCAGCCCCACTATTGACCCCCAAGGCTCTGCTGATTCCTGGAGCCATCGATCCTCCCACTCCGAGGCCATGGCCTGGCCAATTCCCCAGCCAAACAACAGAGCTTCCATCTGATGCCTTAGGTTTTAACTTTTATATTTTTCAAATCCTGTACTGCTAGTGTAACTCTGAAGTTTTCTGTAGCTCATTCAGTGCTGTTCTCTATACTAAGATAGACAGAACAAAACCTCTCCAGCTTGCTCTCCAAGGACACCCAGACCCTCCTAGGCCCAACAACTGCAAACCACAATCTTGGGGACAGGGGGGCAAGCTTGGGCAAATTCCATCCTTGCCTGGCTTCTGCTTGGGGAATTGATGCTGAGATCCAAGTGGGAAGAACTCGGGAGCTGTCCTTGTCCATGTTGGGATGCACTGAGGCAGGAGCCTCTGGAGGCCAGAGTGTACCTCTGAAGGCCTTTCCAATCAATCCCTCCTTGATTCCTTTATTGCTGCCTGCTCTCTGTTTCTAGGGAGCCATTGAAGGCATCACATCCCGCCCCAGCTTCCCCTGCTCCCAAACATCCCGAGGGAGAGGGCAGTGAAATCACCACCAAGCCATGCTGAGGGAAGGCTGAGTGTGGGGTTATCAAATGAAATCCAGCCTGGAGAAAGGAGGCAGCCCTGGTTTCCCAGGGCCTTTCCACAAGCCACTCATGTCCATTGATTGATGATCAGAAATCAGAAGACTTTATTAGTAATATCAAGAAAACAGAACTAATCTTTCTTCCTCCAGCCACGTTAGGTTGGAGGGATCATCTCTGTGTCTGTGTGTGTGACTGTGTCTGTGTCTGTGTGTGTGACTGTGTCTGTGTCTCTGTGTCTGTGTCTGTGTGTATGACTGCGTCCCAGCCAGGAATCCACAACAAGACAGAGAGGAAGACATTTCATTTGTTAAGGCAATCACCTTACCATCAACATTTCTCCTACCTACATTCTTTCATCAAAGCTTTCTCCTGGGAGGCTACAAAAAGTTTGCTTAGCAATGGATTTCAGGACAAGTTCACAACAACTTGCATTTCTCCAGCCTTTCTCTGAAATTTCTCACAAACTCACTACCAAGTCACCACCACCCCTGCTCTGAGCCAGTGAAGGAGCAACTGTGGAGCCATGCTGGGAATTCCAACATGGGAATTCACTGCTGCTAACGAGCTCCTGAGGAATTCTGAGCTTCCCCACACGCAGGCTCCCTCGTGTCCGGCAGTCTGTGGAGCAGGGATGGACAGGCACAGGCAGCAGCAGCAGCCTCTGTTCTGCTGTGTAATCCCCTCTCGTTTTGTGCTGACGGCGCCAGCTTCTCAGGGGCACAGAAAAGCAATTAAAAACGGTATTTAAAATCATTAGAGAAGTCAAAGCTTGCACCTAAAGCTGCTGTGAGGCCCTGCCAGGGAGCAAGGCGCTGGGGAGAGGAGGAATTCCACTGGGAATGTGAGGCCTGTTGGTGTTTGTGAGCTTGGTCGTGATTTGCAAGCTCCCATCCATTATGGATGTGGTGGCTTCCTCCTCAGATGGACTTGTGCTGCCAGATATATTATTAAGACTTATGGTGATAAACAAAGAAGAAAACATTAAATTGACCCCAAATGACTGTTGCTGTTGGTTTTAAGCGGATGAGAACAGAGTCGGTCAAGTCGAATCACAAATCTGCAGCTGCTCGAGGCATTTTCCTAAAGACCTGAGACAGCTGCGCCGTGCAATTTCTCTCACTAATGATTCCTAAATTAAGAAATTAACCCCCTTCCACCGGCATTTGGATGGTGCTGGAGTGGGAGACAGGAACAAAAATTGGAGCGGAGTGCATGGCAATAGCAGCCGTGGACACTGCCAAAAATACTTAGAGTGTTTGAGCCGCAGTGCCTGCAGAAATAAAACCACTCCACTGCCAGCTGTGGCCCTGGAAGGGAGGGGACAGTCCCCAAGGCTGGGAAGCCCCAGGCAGGATTTGTGGGGTAGAGCTGGACCTGCCCCAGCATCCAGAACCCTCCATGTCCTGGGCAGATCCCCCAGCGTGGGCAGCAGGGCAGGGGGGATTGTGCTCCTGTGCCCCTCAGGTGAGACCTCACCTGCAGAGCTGCCCCAGCCCTGGGGCCCAGCACAGGAAGGAGCTGGAGCTGCTGGAGCCAGGCCAGCGGAGGCACCAGGACGAGCAGAGGATGGAGCAGCTCTGCTGGGAGGAAAGGCTGCGAGAGCTGGGGGTGTTCACCTGGAGAGGAGAAGCTCTGGGGGGAGCTCAGTGTGGCCTTGCAGGGCCTGAAGGGACTACAAGAATCATGGAGAAACAAGGCCTGGAGTGCCAGGCCACAGGGAATGGCTTCCCAGTGCCAGAGGGCAGGGCTGGATTGGAGACTGGGAACTGGGAATTGTTCCCTGGGAGGGTGGGCAGGCCCTGGCACAGGGTGCCCAGAGCAGCTGTGGCTGCCCCTGGATCCCTGGCAGTGCCCAAGGCCAGGCTGGACATTGGGGCTGGGAGCAGCCTGGGACAGTGGGAGGTGTCCCTGCCATGGCAGGGGTGGCACTGGATGAGCTTTAATGCCTAAACCATGGTTCTACACCTCTGAGATCAGCCCATGCCACCCTCTCTGTTTCTCCTGGGGCTGCTGAGGGTATTTGGTGCTGTTTCAGCTCAGCTGTGTGCTCCCAAGAGCTCTGGAGGGATCCAGGGCATTGAGGAGCCTCACACTGGATTTACTCCATGTCCTGACCATCCCAGGATGCTGCAAATCATGGAGCTTCTGGGAGGGAGCACCAAAGCAGCAGCAGCAGGGCTGGGATGGAACTGGGAGGGATGAAGGGCCCTGCACCGATTCCCCCTTCCCTCCAAAATTCCCTCTGTGCACTGGGAGGCGAGGCAGGAGCAAAGGGAATTCTTTATCTCTCTCCTGAGCGAGTCCACTCCTAGTGGAGCTGAACTGGGAATTGTTGCTCCCTGATCCCTGTGATTCCAGTAATTGCCACCTCTCGTGTCCCAGCCTCGTCACTGCCTTTGATGTGATTACCTTCGAACCTGAGCTCCACATCAGCGGGGTCAGGACGTGGCAACACCACAGGAAACTTCCAAGCTCTTGAAGAATCCGGGAATGCTGCTTGGGCTTGCTCTGTGTCCTCGGAGTGCCCACAAAGTGCTGCTTCTTTCACTGTTTTCCTGCTCTTCCTGAAGGCATTGGGAAACGGGGGATGCCTGGAGATATTTATTTTAGCTCTTGCTCAGTGCTCATCCCTCATCACCAAGAACTGTCTGACGTGTTTATTTTTGGGTGTGTGATCTTCTAAGAGATTGCTTTTACCCCTCTGGAGGGAAAGCCGTGGACTTTTGCAGAGTTCAGGCTCCTTTCTCCCATCCTCCCACCAGATCTTTGTTTCCATCATCTGCACGTTTGCCTAATTCCTTTCCTTCATGCCTTTCCCAAGAATTCTCACTTCTTTGCCGATTTTAACAGTTCTGTGGTGCTTTGAGAGATTTGGAAAGAGCAGAAGTTCCCTGAACACAAAACCTTTGATATTTCCAGCCATTTCCTCATTTCTATTTAGGTCAACACCTGTTTGGGGTGGGAAGCTCAGGGCAGGGTGAGTTTCTTTTCCTGGTCATTCCACTCAGCCCTTTGGATTCTCCCCGAGCCCAGCACATTCTCTGCTGTGTCAGATGTGCCCAAATGCCAAAATATATTAATTACCTTCTGAAAAGCTTACACAGAGCTTTGATTTCCTCAGTGAACATAAATCTTGTTTGCTGTGAGTTCTTCTTTCCAGGTGCCTGGTGCTGAGATGAGGATTTGGATACCTTTGGATGTCTCCTTCACAGAAGTTGCAAGATTGAACTCCTGCACTGAATAAAACTCACAGAGGCACCTTCCTGTAATCCATATTGCACATGGAAATCTTTGGGAATACAGGAGGTGGTGGCAATTTTCCTCTCGTTCCCACAAGGAACCTCTGGCTCATCTTTCCCTGTGAACATTCCTCTGCTCCGTGGATGTGCTGGATGATGTGGTCAGGAGGATTCATTCTCTGGAAGGGATAATGAGAGAGAAGGATGAGATATTAGGATGGAATTGTTCCCTGGGAGGGTGGGCAGGCCCTGGCACAGGGTGCCCAGAGCGGCTGTGGCTGCCCATGGATCCCTGGAAGTGCCCAAGGCCAGGCTGGACATTGGGGCTGGGAGCAGCCTGGGGCAGTGGAAGGTGTCCCTGCCCATGGCAGGGGTGGGATGGGATGAACTTTAAGGTCTTTTCCATCCCAACCCAGTCTGGGATTCTGTGACAATAAAAACCTTGGGGTGATGGGGCGCTCGAGAGGTGCCTCCACTCCTACTCAGAGATGTCTTTTTCCCTGGATCCAGAACAACCCTGAAATGAGGATGTTTGGTGCTTTGCATCCTCGTGGCTTTTCACAGAAGCCTGGGATGGATCTGAAATTCCCTTTGTAGTCTGCTGCACTCAGCAGCCTCCAGTGTTTTCCCCGACTTGGAAACCTCCCGGCTCTGCTTCCCCACTCAGTTTTTCCTGCCTCCTCTGTGGGATATCCTGGGAGGAGATGGTCCTGGGATCCTGTGTCACAAAGGCCTGCCACAGACACACCTGCAGCACCAGGCACCAATTCCCCTGCATTCCTTTCCTTTCCTTTCCTTTCCTTTCCTTTCCTTTCCTTTCCTTTCCTTTCCTTTCCTTTCCTTTCCTTTCCTTTCCTTTCCTTTCCTTTCCTTTCCTTTCCTTTCCTTTCCTTCCCTTCCCTTCCCTTCCCTTCCCTTCCCTTCCCTTCCCTTCCCTTTCCCCAGCACTTCCTTTCCCCTTCCCTCCGCCCCTTTCTGCACTTCCACTCTGATTTCCCCACTCCAGACCCTTTTCCATCCCCTGTCAGGTTCTGCCCTGCTGTTTTTTGAGGCAGACCACGCACCCTGGACTTTTCCCCAGCACTTCCATCTCTGCCAAGGTGAGCCTGCTTTGATTGACGGAGCCTTCCCTCAGCCAGCTCTGCCGTGCCTGCCTACATTCCCTCTTTTTTTATTATTATTATTATTATTATTATTCCGGCTAGGAATGATATGTTGTCTTAAAATCCTTGCTGACTGCTTAAAATTCTCCCACATCTTTGGAGTGTTTAATTATTCCCCTTCAGGAGCGGGTTTAAATTGACTGACTTCCTTTCAGGCTCCGATTTCACACGGAACGGCAGCGCTGCCGAAATTTATTCCAGCCTCCCTTCCCCTCCCGGAGCTGCTGCCTGACCTGGGAAAAGCAACCCACCCAAGCCAACCTTCCCTCCTCCAGCTGCCTCCGATTCCATGCCCTTCTCCTTCCCCAGCCCCGCGGATGCAGCGGGGCACGGACACGGAGCACAGGCGCGGCTTTAGGCCGGCTTAAAGCGTGGGTGGTATTTTGGTCCCGGTTTTTGTCTCTCCAGGGGGATTGCTGATGTTCATTAGCTGCTAATTGGTGCTGGCGAGCTGCGACTTTCTCCCACCCCCCCCCTTCTCCAAAGCCTCGCAGCTCCTCGGAGCAGCAGCCGCCGCTTAATTGCGGAGTCTGAGTGAAGCTGGGGGTTCACAGAGATTGCCCGACTTCTGTTATCTGCCCGCGCTTGACAATTACGTGCGGTTTTGATTAGGGAAATTTTGATGGGTTTTACCGTTCGGGCTCTTTGATGTTCGGAGGGAGCTTTAGCTGCCTGCAAAACGTGCCAGAGCATTCCTGAGGCACGGCGAACACGGGGAATAGCGGAGCGGAGCTTTCCGAGAGGCCTTTGGTAGCCACATCCCTGCCCCTCGTGGTCACCGTCCCAGGCGCCAACGGGGACTGGCATTTTATGCCCAAAAAAACCAGCTCGAATGTGTCGGTTTGCCTGATGGAATCGAATTTGCCTGGGAAATGCCCCAGTTTTCACTCCCTGATCTGTTTGTGTGTGGATCTCTGTGGGTGAACAGGGAAAGCAGGGGGAGGCTGGAATGACTCAAACGGGAAGAGCAGGCTCAGGGTTAAGCCTGGCCCATTTTAAGCTAGAACTCTCCCTGTCCCTTCCAGAAACTCCAGTCCAGGAGCTCTGGGCACCTGGAAATGTACATTTTTTAGGGCATTTTGGGTTTGGCACATCCAAGACCATGGGTTTTGTTAATTAAAATTTTGCCCCGATTTTGACTCCCTGATCTGTTTGTGGGTGGATCTTTGTGGGTAAACAGAGAAAAGAGAGGGAGGTTGGAACGACTCAAATGGGAAGAGCAGGCTCAGGGTCCAGTTTAACCCAGCAACTCTCCCTGTCCCAGTGCCTGAGACACTTCCAGACCCAAACCTGCAGTGCAAACTCCAATCAAACTCCACAAACTCCAATCCAGGAGCTCTGGCCATGTGAAAATGTACATTTTTTAGGGCATTTTGAGTCTGGCACATCCAAGACCATGGTGTCTGTTGGTTTCCCTGCTTGAATCAAATTCACGCATGGGGCAGCAGAGGCCTCTGAGCCCATGGGTTGGATTTTTGTGGATTTTTTCCTCTTTAAGAAGGAATTCCCTCATTCCTGTGCTCGGTGAATTTGTTTTGCACCTCCATGTAAGGCCAGGACTTTTCCTCTGCCAAATTTCACAGCCTAAGCCTTGAGCCCGGCTTAGGCCAGTGTCTTAAACCTAAAGCTTGGTTTTATTTAGTATTAAATTCATGACCTCCAACTGCCAGGCACTGAACGCCTTGAACTGGGAAGGGATTTTTGATAATCGTGGGGTTTTTTTCTGTCTTGCAAATTCCAAAAGCTCCTCGTTGCACCATTTATGGCCCAAACCATTGCCAAAGGGATCTTTTGCTTTTCATTTTACACCCATAGCTGGTTCCTCCCCGTGGTCTGAACTTTCTGTGGGGTTCCCGACAGGCCCAGGGACCTCGTATACACCAAATAAAAGGGAAAAAAACCAGGGACGAGGCTGTCACTGCCCCCTCTGCTCCCCAAATCCAGCTGGGATTCAGCCACAGAGGGATGTGAGAACCAAAGCAAGGATCAGGATAAATCCTCCTGTAAGGGCTGAGAAAAGCAACTTTTAAACTAAAAATAACCTCAAGAGTTTTCTCCACCTCGATTTCGGGCCCTGGAAGGTGCCACACCAGAGCTCTTGGACGCCAAAAACTATCCCAGAGCAGGCTCATCCGAACTTTTGGGGAGGAATCTGGTGCTTAGAGCAGGCAGGAGGTGCCCCAGTGGGACCTCTTGGGGTGGCTCCTCCACCTTGCTCAGGCTGGAATGATCCTGAAGGGAGGAATTCCTGGAAACTGGGAGAGGAAGGACAAGGCTGCAGTGCCAGGCGTGATTCCCCCTCCCTGCAGGAGTTGTTTGGAGATATTTTAACAAATCCTTTCCAGCAGCTCCCAGTGGCAACCAGTTAAGATCCCAGGGATGTGGAGGCTCCTGGATGCTGCTGAGGTCCTCACCCTGAGGGAATAACCTGATTCCTTCCCAGCCAAGGCTGAGGAATCCAATCGTGCTCTTCCCCCTAATTGAAATGAAAAATGCTGCCGTATCAAGCCATTGAAAATATTACAAGCTTATATCTTATTAATTTGCTGTGGGAGCCGAGCCCTGAAATGTGAATCAAATCCTGAATGAGATGGTTGGAGGTAATTCGCAGGTCTGGGCCTGCAGTGCCCTCCCTTGCCGTCGGAATTCGCTGTTGCTGGGCAGGATGACAGCCCCGGAGATGAGACCTCGCTTCGGATTTTACAGATGTGAAAATGAATGAAACCTCGCGGTGTAATGTTGCATGTTATTCAATTATTATCCTTCAGCTGGGGCCAGGCAGCCTCTCCAGCTCCAAATGCAGGCTGGAGAAGCAGGAGGCAGCACGGAGGAAGCACGGAGTGAAGCTGGAGCGTGGAAAACTCCTGACCTGCAAAGGATGGAGCTTCTCGAGCATTAAATGGGCTGAGCCCCGAGGTGCAGTCCAGGCTTTCCAAAGGAAAGGCAGTTTTTTCCATGGAGTTCAGGGTGTTTCCCTGCTCCGAGGGAGGGCCTGGTGGATCCACACACAGCAGCCTCAGCATCTCCCCAGGAGAAGGTTCTGCTTTCCATCAGAGTGGGAAATGCCTGGAATTGGCTCCAAGCCTGTGGGTGCTGGATCCATGCATTGTCCCTGGCTGTGTGCAGAGGGAACAATGAGATCTCTCATTTCAATATTGCCCAGAGCAATGTGGCTGCCCCTGCCCTGGGAGTGCCCATGGCCAGGTTGGAAGGGGCTTGGAGCAGCCTGGGATAGTGGGAAGTTTCCCATGGCAGGAGGTGGGATGGGATGGGATGGGATGGGATGGGATGGGATGGGATGGAATGGGATGGGGTGGGATGGGATGGGATGGGATGGGATGGGATGATCTTTAAGGTCCTTCCAACCCAAATCGATTCCACGATTTCGATATCAGCTCGTTCCACGCTCTCGGTGTTTCTCGGGGCTGCCGAGGGTGTTTGTGCTGGCTGCACCTCCCCTGGGTGTGGTGCTGAGCACCCAGGAGCTGCTGCAGGGACAGGGAGGCTGCTCCCCGCCGTGGGAAACAGCAGGATCCCGTTTTCCTGCCTCCCTGTGGGCAGAAGGAACGCTGGGAAGGTCTCTGAGAGTGACCTGAGCTTGGAGCAAAGATTGTGCACTCAGAGAGGGTAAAAAGGAGGATTAGGGAAGGCCTGGAGCTGTTCTGCCCCACACATCTTTCAACCCACACAAACTGAGAGATGCCATGAAGCTCTTCTGGGCTTTTCCTCCTCAAGCCTTTCCCCCTCCTGCTGCCCTTTGTCCATCGGTGCTTTCCAGGCACAGTTCCCTGAGAGCAAAATCCTGCTTGGGCACAGAGAGTGGTCCCAGGAAACCTGAACTGCAGGCCTGAGGCTGGAGGAGGAGGAAGGTGAAGCCCCGTGCGGCTGGGGAAGGTCTCAGAGGACGGAGAGGGACAATCAGCAGCCCGGAGCTGTCCGGGGCTGCAGGGAGGGTTTGGGTGCAGGGGGATGTGGGTGCGGGGCAGAGGCAGCAGCGCTGGAGCTGCTGAGGCTTCCCAGCAGCGGCTCTGGGTTCTGCAGCACTCCCGGTGCCTTTCCCGGTGCCCTTCCCTGCTCCTGGCACCTGGCCGGGATGCGGAGCAGCTGCTCCAGCCCCTTCCCCGCTGTTTGCCTCGCCCCTGCCCTGCCCCTGCCCCCTGGCTCTGTCCGAGGGGATGTGTATGTGAGCCTCGGCTGCTGCTTCTCCAAGGGAAACTGCTGCTGGGCAGCCTGGCCCTGCTGTGGGCTTGGCCGAGGGACAGCGGGCTCTGGGCACGGAGGGATGGCACGGAGGGATGGCACGGAACGCTCATCCCTCATCCAAGGCAAAGCCGCAGTGCTGCCATCCCTGCAAAGGGCCGTGAAGAGACCCAGAGGAGAGAACCCAAGCCCAGCACGCAGCCCGTGATGGAGACATCGAGGATGGTGCCACAAACCTGGAGGAGGAGCTGCTGGAATGCCAGGGAGGTTGAGGAGCTCTCTGGTGTGGCCACAGGACTTGGCCCAGCACGCGGGACCCCATCCACGGCTGGAAAATCCCATCCCATCCAGTCGGGAATGAGCATCCGCGGTGATTTTCAGCTGGCACCGGCAGCCCCGAGCCAAGTCAGCATGAAAACCTCGGTGTCAACACCCCGAGCACCTCCGCCCTCCGTCCTTGCCCTGACATTCGGCGTTCAACAAAACTCCGAGGGGTTTTGGCACCGCGGCAGGGAAGCACACGGATTTCTCTGGAATCAGAGCAGGAGGAGCATTCGGATGTCCAAAACGACCATTTCTGCTCTGTTGATGCTGGACAAATATTGACTCCTGGCCACCGCAAGCCCAGCCCTTCGCTGCCGAACGCTCAAGGCTACTTGGATAAACAAATGCTTCCTCATGAATATTCTTATTTCAGCACATCCCCAGCATAACAATGGCTGGGATGGAGGCTCATTATGCTTCTCCTCCTGCTGGAGGTGACATTGTGTGGCACTCGGGTGGCACAGGGAAGGGAGGTCCCGCTGGGGAGGGTCACTTGTCCGGGGCACAGGGCAGCTGTACAATTCTCGCTCTCTGCTCCACCCTGAGCAATACAAAAATAAATTGCAATTCCTACTCTTGCAGGAGGGAGGGAGGGAGGAGCAGCCCCGGATCATTGATTCACTCGGTGCCTCACAGTGCTGGTGCCCACAGAGCAGGGGCTGCAGGAGACCAGCACCTGGATTGCTGCCCAAAATCTCCTTCCCAGCAGCGAGGGTGCCTGCCTGGGGCTCAGCCTGGCACCTCTCCCTCGGCTGCAGGAGCCCTGTGACCCTTCCTGCGAGCAGTGACTGTCCTGTGCCACCAGCGAGCGGCAGTCCCACGTTCCTGCTGAGCTGGGACACTCCAGGGGCTCCCGGGAGAGGTGACAAGGGTGAATCCGGGAATTGTAGAACAGTTTGGGGTGGAAGGGAGCTGAAAGCTGATCTTGTTCCCACCCCTGCCATGGGCAGGGACACCTCCCACTGTCCCAGGCTGCTCCCAGTGTCCAGCCTGGCCTTGGGCACTGCCAGGGATCCAGGGGCAGCCACAGCTGCTCTGGGCACCCTGTGCCAGGGCCTGCCCACCCTCCCAGGGAACAATTCCCAGTTCCCAATATCGTATCCATCCCTGCCCTCTGGCACTGGGAAGCCATTCCCTGTGTCCTGTCCCTCCATTCCTTGTCCCCAGTCCCTCTCCAGCTCTCCTGGAGCCCCTTTAAGCCCTGGAGGTGTTAAAGGGTTCTGCTTCAACATTTTACATCTGATTCCTTGTACCTCCCACTGTCCCAGGCTGCTCCAAGCCCCATCCAACCCAGGACACTTCCAGAGATGGAGCAGCCACAGCTTCTCTGGGAAACCCTGACGAAAATTTTGGATGTTGCAGTGCTGCCACAGCTGATGGGGACAGGTCCCTGCATCCCTGCTGGGTTTGAGCAGAGTTTGAGCCATTCGGGAGGCTCATCCCAGGCTTTGGACAGGAATGAAAGTGATGGGAAAAGGCAGCAAAGCCTTTGGGATGCAGCCGAGCCGAACAGGAGTTTTGGATGCAGGGAGCTGAGATATCCAGGTCCCAGATATCCAGGATCCTGCCTGAGGGCTCCCCTGAGCTCCCTGTGGGCACCATTCCATGGCTGGGCTGGCAGGGAATGTCGGGGGTGGGGGATGGAGGTGGCAGCCCCGGAGCGCAGAGAGCACCAGAGCTCCTCGTGCCTCACGGAGCTCCCCGTGCCGGGCACGGATGTATTCCTGGATTCCTTGTGACATTTTTATTAGGATGAGATAGTTCCCCTGAAGGGGGATGAATAATGGAGAGGCAGCTTTGGATGCAGGGAGGGAGGGAGGCAGGGGCTGCTCTGCCTGGAGACACCTCGCTGAGAGCTCCTCCCTTCCCCCTGCCGCCTTCCCTTGGCATTCCCAGACCTTCTCCCTCCTTCCAGAGGCTGCCCATGGCCTCCTCCGCTGCCCGAGCACCTGCTCTTGGATCAAGGATGTGGAGCAGCTTTCCAGGCTGTCCGAGGGGATGCTGCCCAGGAGGGTTGTGAAGGCAGGAAGTGGAGGTGGGATGAGAAATCCCACCAGGGTATCCTGTGTGGGTTTCTGGGAAGCCTTGGAAAGCTGAGAGCGCAAGGGCAGCGTGGCTGGGCTCGCACTCAGGGCCTGGGGGCTCTGCTGTGGTTGTGGGGTGAGTGAGGGGAGTGGATCCGCTGGGTTTGGAGGAATTTCCCCCTGGACACTGTGGATGGGAGCTCTGACGCCATGGGCTGGCTTGGGAGATGGGGAAAAACTCAACAGGATCGGTTTCCGTGGCAACCCTGCTCCGGAGCTGGAATCAGCACCACGGCCCCATCCCTGCAGCCGAGGGGGAAGGCCCTGCAAGGGTGGGGGCTTCCAGAATAAAGAGTGTTCCCATTCCTGCCTGGCACCGGGAGAGAGGCTGGAGATGGATCTGCAGAGGGTGGGGTGTGGGGATGAAGCCACCCATTCATCCCATCCCATCCCATCCCATCCCATCCCATCCCATCCCATCCCATCCCATCCCATCCCATCCCATCCTACAGGGCAGGATTCTGCTTCTTCTTCCTGGGGTTCCCCTTTCCCCACCATGCACCCCAAGGGAAAATCCCATGGGGATTCAAAGGCTCTGAACCACGGGCAGGGCAGCTCAGGGGCAGCTCAGGAGCTCGTGGGCATGGTTGGCTCCAGGTGTTCCTTTCCTCCCTCTTTCCTTCTGTGTCTGGGGTGGACAAATCATGGAATTGTGGAATGGCTTGGGTCGGAAGAAGACTTAAATTCATTCCATCCCACCCCTGCCATGGCAGGGACACCTCCCACTGTCCCAGGCTGCTCCCAGCCCCAATGTCCAGCCTGGCCGTGGGCACTGCCAGGGATCCAGGGGCAGCCACAGCTGCTCTGGGCACCCTGTGCCAGGGCCTGCCCACCCTCCCAGGGAACAATTCCTTCCCCATATCCCATCCATCTCTGCCCTCTGACACTGGGAAGCCATTCCCTGTGTCCTGTCCCTCCATCCCTCATCCCAAATCCCTCTCCAGCTCTCCTGGAGCCCCTTTGGGCCCTGCAAGAGGCTCCAACCCTTCTCTAAACCCACACATTCACATTTCTAGTTGCTTCAGATTATTTTTGCTTCTTGCCATGAATAAATTAAAAACAAAGTAAAGCAAAAAAAAACAAAAAAAATCGGGATATAAACCTTCCCAGGAATGTGAGCTCCGTGCTGCCCAAGGGGCTCCTGCTGGCTCCGGCAGTCGGAGAGGGGAATCTCATCCCTGAGCCACCCTGGCTCTTGTGGGGTGGCCGCAGAAGGGAAGCAATCCTGGCTTGCCATGAAATATTTAAGTGGATCTAAGTTACAGCTGGCACCCATCCACTGCAAACAAACAGCCGTGCGGGAGCTGAGCTGTCAGGGAGCGCCTGTGAAACTCCTGTGAGAGGGAGGGAGGAAAACATGGCTTTCAATGGGAAATTTAACCCTGAAGCATTCTCCCTCTGCTTTAAAGAGTCTCCCAGGGCAAATCTTGGGCCCTCTGGCCTCTTGGCTCAGAGTCACCATGGACAGGGACATGTTGAAAGGTCAATTATGGAGCTGGTGATGCTGGATTTTGAATTTTTGGTGTTGTTTTTTTCTTTTTTTTTGGTGGGAGGCAAAAGAAGAGAGAAGCAAACAGACACGAGGGAAGAAAAGGGCAGGGAAAAGAAAGGTAAAAATATCATTTGCCGTCGACTTTGGCTTCGTTGCTGAAAAATGTCAAGGCTCCAACCTGCTCCTGTTTGAGATTTGAAGGGAAAGCTTTGGCACAGGGCTGGCAGCAGATCCCGAGTTTACCACGGGATCTGTGCCAGACACTCTTCGGGATGAGATGACAGGAGCAAGAGAGGGAGATGACGTGGGAGGAAGAAGTGCATGCCACCAGGGACTGGCAGAGGGTCCAGCCAGGCCACCTTGGGCCATTTGCCACCCCAGCAATGCTGGTGTGACACTCCCGACCCAGGCTGGTCCCTCTCAGAATTCCCAGCTCCCAATCCATGGCTGTGTGGAGAACTCCTCCTCCTCTCCCTTCAGTGACTCACCCAGAGTGGAGGAGAAAAAAAAAAAACCCACTTTATTCCTCAACATTGTTATTTTGGGTCTGTGGAAGGCAGATTGCTCACGAGGCAACAAGAGAACAACCTGCCAGACACATGGAGGGGTCACGGCGGGCCTGATTCATCTCCCAGTCCTGGCAGCAACCTCGAGCCGTTCCTGATGTCTTTATCCTGGCAGTGACTCACATCCACCAACCCAGCACTTCTCCAGAGCCTCCTGGCTGCTCCGGGGCTGGGAATTGCCTGCTCCAGGTGAGGAGAGCGCCAAGCTCTTGCCGGGCGTCTTTGCCTCACCTGAAAGGAGAGAATCCCGACAAATGTGTGTTTAATACCTGAGCTGGGAGTGCAAAGTGGGAACAGGTTCCTCCCCTCCCGTACCTGGAGAGCTCCGTGATGGATCTCCAGGCTGTGTGTCAGTGATGCTGCTCAGCGTCGCCTTCTGGAGCAGGAGCTGCTCCAGGAGGATTCTCCAGGGGCATGTCTGGGATGAGAGCCCAGCGGAGCAGCAGAGCTCCTTCCTGTGCTGGGGGGAAGGATGTTGGGAGAAACTGGAGGAGGTGTGGCAGTAGAGTCCAAAAGATGACAAAATGCAGCATGAACTTTTTCAGAGAAATGCCATTTATTGAGAAAAGTTCTCCGTTTTTATAACCCAGATCGCTAAAGGCAAGACCCACAGGACACAGGCATTGGTCCTAGCATGAACACCTCTCTCACACCATTAGTTAATTACACAGAAACTCGTTAGGATAACAAAAGCAGAAACACCTTTGGTGAGACAGAGAGTTCTCAAAACATTTCCAATTGTTTACAACAACTTTCTCCAGTTTCCCATCCTCTGGCCCTGAGCAGGTTTGCTTCTCCGACTCTCACAGCCGTGACAAATTTCCACAACCAGAGCAGAAAGCTGAGAATTTTCCCTTTGCAGAGCCTACAGGGAGGTGCTCTGGGAACCTGAGGCATCCTGAGGCTGGATCCTCTGGAGATCCCTGGAGATCCCTGGACATCCCTGGAGATCCCTGGAGATCTCTGGAGGGGGCTAGGGAGGAGTTTGGGATCTCTGGACTCAGGGGGAGTGGGCAGAGATCGGGGATGGAGCGAGGGGGCCCTGGCATTGTGTAGGTCCTTGCAGAGGTGGAGGAAAGGCCACTTGTCCCCTCCCAGATCCCACGTGGTGCCTGCAGGAGGGACAGGGAACAGCCCAGACACCACCAGGCTGGTTGGCATCACTGGGACTACCTCCAGGACCACGATCCCTGCACTTCCCTGGAGCTGAGGGGCGCAGGGAGATGTCACCTGAGACCCTCAGATGTCTGAGCCCCTCCCAGCCTCCCCTCTCCAGCAGAAGGCAAAGGGATTGTCCCAAGGGAAGATCCACCAGCAGATCCGATCCTAAAAACAGAGCTTGGGTGGGGCTTTGTTGGGCAGGGTTTTGGTGAGCAAGGCTTTGGTGATTGGGGTTTTGGTGGGTGAGGCTTTGGTGGGTGAGGCTTTGGTGGGTGAAGCTTTTGTGGGCAGGGTCTTTCCTGCAAGAGCAGGGAAAGAGGTTAAATGTGCTTCTCCTCATGTCCTGGAAAAATCTTGGAGGGCTGCAAAGTCCCAGCCAAGCCTCTTCCATCTCGGGATTTTGCTCCTCTGCATTTCCAAGAGTTTGGGACAGATCTGACCTGAATTGGGACATTTGATTTTAGGAATTTCACCCTCTCTGCTGTTCCATTGCTAATCGAACCAGTACAGGTTAAATCCACAGAAAAAAAAAAATCCCAATCCAGTCTTTCCAAAGTGCCTTTCTCTGGAAAATCACATCTCCCGCTTCCATCTGCATGCCAGGCAAGAGATGGGAGCTGGAATGCCAACACGGGAATTAAAGAGCTTCTCCTCAGTCCCAAGGAAAATCAGCTGCTGGGATGGGAGGTGACTGTGTCTGACACCACAGGCTCCTGCTCTTCCCTCAGGCAGAGCTGGGCAGCTCCTGAGAGGGCATGGAAACCTTGGAGCCAGGGATGGCCTGGGACCATCAGTGAGAGAGATTTCAGGGCTCCCAAAAAATGGGATGTGGGAGAGCTCTGGGTCTGAGCTTGGGCCAGCCCTGAGTGTGCAGAGCAGAGGTTTAGACGCCAGACTTTGGAGCTGGGAAGCAGCTGGAGAGGGGCAGGGCTGGGTTTGGGATGTGTTGCTCATGTATCCCACACCAGGGTCTTTTCCTTGAGGGTAGGAGATGCACGCCCAGGACAAGTTGATTCCTGGGATTTTTTGTGGATGGGCCTTTGAAGAGCTCAGCCATGGTGCATTTAGGAAGTCAGGATCAGCCAAGCTCTGACTGAAAGGTCTTGGAGACTTCCAGCTCTGGGGATCCCAGGGAGGACCTGGAGCTGCTGGAGCAAATCCAGAGGAGGCCACGGAGCTGCTCCGAGAGCTGGAGCCTCTCTGCTCTGGATCCAGCCTGGGAGAGCTGGGGGTGCTCACCTGGAGAAGGATCCAGGGAGAGCTCAGAGCCCCTTCCAGAGCCCAAAGGGGCTCCAGGAGAGCTGGAGAGGGACTGGGGACAAGAGATGGAGGGACAGGACACAGGGAATGGCTTCCCAGTGTCAGAGGGCAGGGCTGGATGCGATATTGGGAAGGAATTGTTCCCTGGGAGGGTGGGCAGGCCCTGGCACAGGGTGCCCAGAGCAGCTGTGGCTGCCCCTGGATCCCTGGCAGTGCCCAAGGCCAGGCTGGACCTTGGTGCTGGGAGCAGCCTGGGACAGTGGGAGGTGTCCCTGCCATGGCAGGGGTGACACTGGATGGGATTTAAACTCCTTTCCCACCCAAACCATTCAGTGAAGATGGAGCTGAGGTTCCAGGGGTTTTTTTCCTGACTGCAGGAGCAGGAGGGATCCTCCATCATAAGCTGGGAGGGCTGAGGATGCAGGATGTGTCCATGCATTGATCCAAGCAGGAAAACCGTGGATGTGCAGCCACTCCCGCTCTATTTACAGTATTTTACTGGGCTGTTTTTATTTTTTATTGCCCTATAAACCAGGAATAAGTGATCAGAAACAGAGGAATTCAGTTCTCATCTGCCACAGCCAAGACAGAGGGAGAAGCCGAGCCATAAATCGCCGAGTCCATAAAAAATTCCAGCGTATTCACGGAAGTGCTGCGGAGCAGACTCCAGGTGATGATAAAGCTGAGCACAATTACCGAGGAAAAAAATTTATTTTAAAAATCCTGGGATATTCTCAGCTGGGGAACGCTGCTTAGGTGGCCAGATGGAAAAACATCCACATGCAGTGAGGGAAGCGGGAATAAGGTTGAGTTTGGCACCAAATTCCATGCAGGGCAGGTTTGGGAGAAGGAGCAGCAAGGTTTTCCTTTCCATCCTCTCCGAGGTCACCTCGTCCTGCCCAATCCATGGGACACACTCGATCCCAATCCCAGCTGGGGGATAATTCCCTCTCTCCTCTGGCACACACTCAATCCCAATCCCAGCTGGAGGATAATTCCCTCTCTCCTCTGGCACCTGTGAACCCACAAATTCCCAAATTCTGACTGCGAACTCCACGGGAAATGAGGAAAACTCCCTCTGGTCATCCCTCCCTCCATTTTCCTTGGATGCAGAGGCTGACATGGAAACAAGGAGAGAGTTGGAGGAGTCCAAAGTGCATTGTCCAGGTGGTTTTGGTTAATCAAATTCCCATCCCATGCCCTAATGGCTCTCGGATCTCATTTCTCTCGGTGCAACTGCGAATTCAAGTGCTCAGTGACACAGTTTATTAAGGAAAACTCGCTTTATGGTAATTTTAAAAATGAGGGAATTGAAAATAAAGGTGATTAACAGAGCCTGCAAAGATCCAACACTTGTCGGGAATTTTTAGGACTTCACTGGGAATCAGCGAATCTCATCGATGAATAAATGTTAGATCAGAATTAATATTAGCAGAGTGGCAACTTATCCTAATTATTGCATAACCTATTTCGGAGGGGTAATTTTTATATCAGCCTGANTATTCTCAGCTGGGGAACGCTGCTTAGGTGGCCAGATGGAAAAACATCCACATGCAGTGAGGGAAGCGGGAATAAGGTTGAGTTTGGCACCAAATTCCATGCAGGGCAGGTTTGGGAGAAGGAGCAGCAAGGTTTTCCTTTCCATCCTCTCCGAGGTCACCTCGTCCTGCCCAATCCATGGGACACACTCGATCCCAATCCCAGCTGGGGGATAATTCCCTCTCTCCTCTGGCACACACTCAATCCCAATCCCAGCTGGAGGATAATTCCCTCTCTCCTCTGGCACCTGTGAACCCACAAATTCCCAAATTCTGACTGCGAACTCCACGGGAAATGAGGAAAACTCCCTCTGGTCATCCCTCCCTCCATTTTCCTTGGATGCAGAGGCTGACATGGAAACAAGGAGAGAGTTGGAGGAGTCCAAAGTGCATTGTCCAGGTGGTTTTGGTTAATCAAATTCCCATCCCATGCCCTAATGGCTCTCGGATCTCATTTCTCTCGGTGCAACTGCGAATTCAAGTGCTCAGTGACACAGTTTATTAAGGAAAACTCGCTTTATGGTAATTTTAAAAATGAGGGAATTGAAAATAAAGGTGATTAACAGAGCCTGCAAAGATCCAACACTTGTCGGGAATTTTTAGGACTTCACTGGGAATCAGCGAATCTCATCGATGAATAAATGTTAGATCAGAATTAATATTAGCAGAGTGGCAACTTATCCTAATTATTGCATAACCTATTTCGGAGGGGTAATTTTTATATCAGCCTGAGCTGCTGGTCTTTAATCTTTCATTAATTTCATTCACAGCCTTCTCTTAATTTGCCAATCAAGCTTTATGTTTGAATTAAAAGCTCGGGGACTTGGACGTGTCAAGTCAACCAAACGATTTCAAAATTGGGATTTAGGAATTTCGACAGTTCCTTAATTACTGCAAACATGAAGCTCATTCCCGACTGCCTTTCCCTCCCCGTGATCCTCCTGCTCATTCCCTTCCCCTCACCGCTCCGGCTCCTCCGTTTTTCCCAGGAATAGGTGCACCAAAAAAAGGTTTTATGGGAAGGAAAGTGGAGGAGTTGGGCTGGGAAATAAAGGCCTGGTTTGCACCGCGTGTTCTGCAGGTCTCGTTAGGGCGGCTCTAATTGGTGGAAGTGTTAATTATCAAACCCAGTTTGACTTTCAGATCCAGGACGGGAGGGTGGGGTGGGATCTGTCCCTTCTGCCACTCCTGCAGTGGGAGGAGGAGAGGAAATGGCCTCAGAAAGGGGAGATTCGGGTGAGATATGAGAAGAAAAATGTTCGTTTTTGGGGTGGCCAGGCTTGGAATAGGCTGCGCTGGGAGTGGGGGGTCCCAGCCCTGGAGGGGTTCAGGAGGTGTCTGGATGTGGGGTCAGAGAAGGGTTTGGGGGTCTGGGGGTTCCAGGGGCAGTGCTGGTGATGGTTTTGGGGTTTAGGGGTTCCAGGGGCAGTGCTGGGTGATGGTTTTGGAGTTTGGGAGTTCCAGGGGTGGTGCTGGGTGAAGGTTGGGGGGTTTAGGGGTTCCTGTGGCAGTGTTGGGTGGTGGTTTTGGGGTTTAGGGATTCCAGGGTTGGTGCTGGGTGATGGTTTTGGGGTTTGGGGGTTCCAGGGGTGGTGCTGGGTGATGGTTTTGTAGTTTAGGGGTTCCAGGGACCCGAACCCATCTGGCACCCAAACCCAGCTGGGACCCGAACCCAGCCAGGCTCTGCCTCCATCTCCCTATCCCACAAACCAGGAGCTTCCAAAAGCAGCACCCTCAGACACTGCTCCGGAGCCTCCTTTTCCCATCCCCACCAGGAGCTCCTGAGCTGAGCCAAGGCAAATTTGGGGCTCCCAAATCCCTGTATTTTGGCCGAAGGACGCGTGGGGAGGGCAGGCAGGAGCACTCCTCCGCAGGTGCCTCTGCTCCGCTCGCAGGAGCTGCAGCCCAGGCGCTCCCCCCTTTCATCTCCGGGGTGTCAGCCTTGCAGCTCTGGCAGCAGCCCGAGGGCAAATTGTTTGGGAAAGTTTGAGCAAAGCAGGTTCAGCTGCTTCAAAGTAGCAAGTGGCTGACAAAAATACATAATTGCCTTCTTAAGAAAATAAAAAGCAACTTTTTTTTGGCAGGTTGGCAAGTACACACTTCCTACGCGCTCTCCCTTCCACCCCAAACATGATTCCAGCCTTATTTTTATTTCAGGAATGATGAATTATGAAAAGGCTCTCCCCTCCCTCTTCCTCTGCCTTTTTCTCTCTGCCTCTGACTCCTTCCCTCCCTCCCTGCTCCTAAGCTGGGCTGTGTTTGTTTATAAGCTCCGCACGCAGACCTGGCTCTGATTTGCTTTATCCACACGCTGCGGGGCCCCCAGGACAAGGATTGCTTCCCTGCTGCCGTGGCTTTATGAATAAATCCTTTCCCAAACCCAAATCCCCCAGCGGAGCCACAGGTGAGGCATGTGTTGGATAGATCCCAGAGCCCCCTGTCCCGGGGGAGAGGTGGCTGTGCGTGCCCAGAGCCCAAAGGGAGCTGCCACGGCCCCTCCATCCTCCCGTGGGATGTCTCCTCACCTGGAATTCTGGATGATTCCAGTGTTTCCTTGCTGCTGGAACACTGGGAAGCTCCAGGGCTGCTCCAGTCCTGATTCTCAAGGACTGACCACTGCCAAGGGCAGCCTAAAGCCAGGTGGAGAATCCCCCTATTCCCAGGGGAGGAAGGTGGGAAGGGTTTGTGGGGCTTTGCAGAGGATCCATGGCCAGGGAAGAGCTGTGGGTGGGAGAGGCAATGGCCAGGAAAAGGCTGATCCTGGCTTCACTCCTTGGTGGAATCTGCTTTGATTCCCATGGACTGGCAGGGCTGAGAGACAGCAGGAGGGACCTGGATGCGGAGAGAAGCATCCCTTGGAGCTTCTGGGATCAGGGAGGGAGGAGAAAAGGATTGGGCAGTCTCCATGTGCACAGGGATCCCCCAACCCTCCTCACTCCGAGCATCCCACACGTGGCCATGACCCCACAGAGCCCCCCTGGCCCCAAAGTGGCTTGGGGGATGCAGGCAGAGGGTCGGGAATGCTGAGAGATTCCCACCAGGATCCCAGGGCTGGACAGGAGTCACGGCCTGAGCACCCAACTGAGCGGAGAGCTGATCCAGGTGGGAGTGCTGATCCAGTCAGGGAATGCTGATCCAGTCAGGGAATGCTGATCCAGTCAGGAATGCTGATCCAGGCAGGGAATGCTGATCCAGGCAGGAATGCTGATCCAGGCAGGAGTGCTGATCCAGGCAGGGAATGCTGATCCAGGCAGGGAATGCTGATCCAGTCAGGAATGCTGATCCAGGCAGGGAATGCTGATCCAGGCAGGAATGCTGATCCAGGCAGGAGTGCTGATCCAGGCAGGAATGCTGATCCAGGCAGGAGTGCTGATCCAGGCAGGAATGCTGATCCACGCAGGAGTGCTGATCCAGGCAGGGAATGCTGATTCCCGGCCTGGCCACGCCGCTGCTCCCGGTGCCAGGGGATTGTGCCTTCCCCTGGCGTGTTCTGCCCTGCTGCACTCCCACATTCCCTGTTTTCCTCGTGTAATGTGTCCCATATGGCTGGGCATGGTGTGTCCATGTGTCGTGGAGCAGGGACATCTGCTCTGAGCGTGGCAGGGCCAGGAGAAACAACCTTGGGCCACCAACCTGCCATGGGGACAGACACCGATGGGAACGGGCAGGAGCCATCCCAGAACCTCCACCCAGACCTCTCCCAGCCAAATCCTGGGAGACTGGAGCCATCTGGGAGAAAACACTCATGTAGGGGCAGATCCTGGCCAGCCTTTTCCAGGGAGTAAAATCCAATCCAATCCCCTGGACACTGCCAGGGATCCAGGGGCAGCCACAGCTGCTCTGGGCACCCTGTGCCAGGGCCTGCCCACCCTCCCAGGGAACAATTCCTTCCCAATATCCCATCCAGCCCTGCCCTCTGGCACTGGGAAGCCATTCCCTGTGTCCTGGCACTCCATCCCCTGTAAATTGTCTCTCTCCATCTTTCCTGCAGCTCCTTCAGGCCCTGCAAGGGCACACTGAGCTCACCCAGAGCTTCTCCTCTCCAGGTGAACACCCCCAGCTCTCGCAGCCTTTCCTCCCAGCAGAGCTGCTCCATCCTCTGCTCATCCTGGTGCCTCCTCTGGCCTGGCTCCAGCAGCTCCAGCTCCTTCCTGTGCTGGGCCCCAGGGCTGGGGCAGCTCTGCAGGTGAGGTCTCACCTGAGGAGCACAGGAGCACAATCAGCTCAGGGCATGGAGGGATCTTGCTTTTATTCCCAGCTGGATCTTCCCAACCTGGGTTCTTCTCTGGCCACAGACTTACCTGCTGCAGTCAGAATTCCAGGATGCCTCCAGAACAGGGTGAGAGAAAAGTGGCAGCAGCACCCAGCTCATCACAACTGGGAGCTGGGCTGAGGTGGGAGAGGCAGGATGGGTGGGAATGCAGCCTCAGGGGTGCCACAACCCCTCCCAGCTGGCTCCAAGTGCTTCCAGAGGCAGGCAGAGCCCCTGGATTGGGGCCCAGCTGTTGGGAAGCACAGGCAGCTCCATGCTGCCATGGCCAGGATGCTCCAGAGCATCCCAACATCCCAACATCCCAGCATCCCAGCATCCCAACATCCCAACATCCCAGCATCCCAGCATCCCAACATCCCAACATCCCCACACCCCAGCATCCCAGCCCAGCCCCGCTGCCGAGCCCGGCTGTGCCGGGGGTTCATCGCCATGGAAATCACATTCCCTGGAGCTGCCTTCCAGGATAATCAGTGTTAAAGGGAAACTATTTTCTAGTTCATCAGAGGAAAGCCGCGTGCCCGTGGCTGCTGCTGGCGGCGCCTCCTTCCCTCCGGGAGCAGCACGGAGACATCGGCACTGGTGAAGGGAAGGGGACAGGGAAGGGCCGAGGGCTGCCCTCTCCTGCTCCCCTGCCACCCTCCAGGAGCATTTGGGGGATTCCCTTTTGTGGCTACAGGACACACACAAAATGAACAACACACACAGAGCGAGTTTCACAAGCAGTGAAAAGCACACAGTTTAATTTTACCTCGATATATTTAGATTCCTGACAATGACCATGGGTTGGAGGATGAGGTTGTCTCCTCTCCGACCACACTGGTCAAACTAGAAGTTCATCAGTTCCTCAGGAGGGGAATGAAAAACAAAAGGAACAGTTAAGAGAAACGCTGCTTTGTTTCCGTGAAATGCGTGAGAAAATCCATTATAAAAAATGCAAACATCAGAAGGATGAAAAATCAGGGCGAGACCCTCGGATCATCCCTCACCCCACAGGCTCCAGGCTGCTCCCCTCCTTTCCTTGCTGTACCCCCAGCTCTGAGCCCTCGCTCTGGTGTTATCCCTGGATTCTCTGCTGCTCAGGAGCCTCCCTGAGCGCTGGGAGGGACTGGGGGAGCGAACTGCCAGCAAACCCTGGGAATTTTCACCATTTGGGGTTAAAAATGGATCCAAGGGGCTGCTCCCAAACTGAATTCCAGCAGAGGGTGATGAAAGAGCCTCACCCAAGCTCAGGATGGATGGAGAATCCCAGCACAAGAGGACATCCAGCTGCCTCTGCCTTTGGGCAACCCCAGGACTGGGATTGCCATGAAGAGCACACAGGAGCTCCTAGGGACGCCAGAATGATTTTTTTCTTTTTCTTTCACACCCCTCTCACACACTCTTTTATAGTTTGATGTGTTCTCAGTGCTTTTAGCCCCACACTTGTAGCTCCCCAAGGCTGAGAACTCAGCTCAGCCCCATGGCACCGTTAAACCAGGAGAGCAAACATCCTGGGAGCCCCAGACACCAAGGGCCTCTCCAGAACACATTTGGGAACCTCAGCCAGGCCCAGCCAGGGGGAAGGTTCCTCACAACGAGGGCTTCACTCCAGCCTCTCACTGGGGGATCTTTGATAAATATGTTAATTTTGCAAGGCCTAGAATTGTGTGTATTTCAGTGTGAGGAGTGCATGCATTTCAGGACATTCCACCTGGACCAAGTGCTGCACCCAAGGATCCTGAAACAAATCCAGAGGTAAAAACTCCTTTTCCCCATAAACCGTGTTTTGGTTTTCATTTTAAGACCAAAGAAAGGCAACACTAGGAGGCTGAATTAGGACATTTTCCCTAAAATTTGGAGTGCTGGAGATTCCATCAGGAGAGGGCAGGCTGGGCTCTCCCTGAGCGGGGCCAGGGCAGTCACCTCTGAGGGGATGAGGCTGAATTCCCTAAGGAAGAATGCACATCCTGGATGAATCCAGGAGCACAATGCCAGCTCATCCCTGGCACTCGGGGACACAGCTGGGCTGTGTGGGATCTGGGAGGCAGCCACGGTGCCCCGACCCTGCAGCTGCATCCCAGCCCTCTGCCATCCACCTGCACAGCCGCAGCATTCCAAAGCTTCCGCTGGCACGGCTCCGTGCCAGGCATCCTGCAGGGAACCTCCCCAGCTCCTCATCCTCCATGGAGCCAGGCCTGGATGAGGACAAGATTCCCAGCTCGTCACCAGCAGAGAGGGCAGGGACAGGAGGACATGGATGTGGTGTTTTTTGGGAATGGTTTTGGTGTGTATCCACTAGGAATGGCTGCCAGGGACAAACTGAAGGCATCGAGGGATTCTGAGTCCTTCTGGTGGCATCCCAGTGGGAAGAGGCAAGGAAAAACTTGGGCAAGGAGCAGGAAAAAGGTGGATGTGTGCGGTGTGGCAACTCCTGTGTGCACCGGGAATGGCTTCAGAGCAAGGAAGGGATCATGGAGCTGCTGTCCACAGGAAGGTGGAGCTCCGTCAGGATAAAAGGGAGGTGGGAGAGAGCTGGAATGAACATCCCAGCAAAAAAAACCACCCCAGTTCTGTGGGAGGAAGCACAAAAACCTCATCCCTGGGAGCTCCTGCCCGGCAGCTCCAAGCATGGAAAGGCTCTGGCTGGAGCCAGGATGAACTGAAGCCCTGCAGGGGCTGCCAAGGCTTGGCCTTTCCCAGCTTTGTCCTCTCTGGCTGGTGGCTGTGGCCAGGGGATTGCTTGGCACGGAGGCCAGGCCTGGATGATCCCGTAATCAGCGGGATAAGCCGGGCCCAAAGCCCCGCTCCCACCTCGCCTCATAATTGCTTTTGTTCCCAGCCCGCGGGGCAGGGCCAGGCTCGGTGCTCCGCTGCCCTTTTTAAGGATTCAGCCTGAATTCCCAGCCAGGCTGAGCGGATGAGGATGAGCTGGGATGAAGTGTTTATCCCTCCTCCCCAGAAGCAGCCGGGATGGCTCCGCGGGCGCCAGGAGAAGCTTGGAGAACATCCCGGTGAGCAGCAGCAGGGCTGCCTCTGCTCCCAGGGACAAAACCCCGCTGGCCATCAAAGGGAAGCTTTTTTCCAGCTTGTTCCCATCCTCAGACGGAGCCCAGAGGTGTTTTGGGATGTGTGATCTCGGGAAGGGGTGGGGGTGTGGAGGGAGGGGACGAACCCTCTGCGGTCTGAGCCCGCGGGTGGAGCTGGAGCGGTGCTGGTGGTGGCATTGGGGCTGTCACTGCCCCGGCAGGGCCACCTCTGACCCACCCTGAGCACTGCCAGAGCGGCAGAAACGCTCTGGGTGCTCAGCCATGCCCGGCTTGTGGGCTAGGCCTAACAAATCCCAGGATCACTGAGGTTGGAAAAGCTCTCCCAGCCCATGGAGTCCAAGCTGTGCCCCATCCCCACCTTGTCCCCAGCCCTGAGTGCCACCTCCAGCCCTTCCTGGGACACCTCCAGGGATGGGCACTCCAAACCTCCCTGGGCAGCACTGCCAAGGCCTGAGCACCCTTTCCATGGGGAAATTCCTGCTGCTGTCCATCCTGAGCCTCCCCTGGCCCAGCCTGAGGCTGTTCCCTCTCCTCCTGTCCCTGTTCCCTGCCAGCAGAGCCTGACCCCCCCTGGCTGCCCCCTCCTGTCAGGGACTTGTGCAGAGCCACAAGGTCCCCCCTGAGCCTCCTTTTCTCCAGGCTGAGCTCCTTTCCCAGCTCCCTCAGCCTCTCCTGGGGCTCCAGCCCCTTCCCAGCTCCGTTCCCTGCCCTGGACACACTCCAGCCCCTCCATGTCCCTCTGGCCGTGAGTTCCCAGCACTGGACACAGCCCTCGAGGTCCCTCAGCAGGGCCAGCACAGGGGATGGGCACCAAACAGGTCCAGGAGGAACTTGGAAGATGGGAAGAAAGAGCAGCCTGAAGCCCTCTCAGCAGGCAGAGCTGGAATCCCTTGGAAGTTGGGATAAACAGCTGGAGAAGATGGAAAAATGGAGCCAAAAGCAGCTCCAAAGCAGCTTCTGCACTGACAGGGCTTGAAGCACCTGAGGGCTGAACCCTCCTGGGGAGAGGGGATTAATTCCCAAGTCCTGTTGAAGAAAAGTGAGGAGTGCTCCACTCCGCATCCAAACGCTGCTCCTGAGGGCACTGCTCACGGAGCAAGGTGAATCCATCACGGAACTCGCAGCTCATCAAGGGCTGAAGAGGCAATTTTGTAATTAGGGGTGAGAGCTGCGGATCTGATTGTGATCCGGAGCAGAGATTGGGGCAGGAAGGCCCTGGGAGAGCTCTCCCCACAGCAATTATCCTCTGCCGATCCAAGGGAACCGCTCCGGCTGCTCGGAAGGTTACGGAGGACTGGCACGGCTCTGGCACGGCTCTGGCACGGCGGGCATGGCAGAGAATTCCAAGGTGGGCAAGGTGGGGATGGGGCACAGCTTGGGCTCGGTGGGGTGGGAGGGCTTTTCCACCCTCAGTGATCCTGGGATTTGTTAGGCCTTCCTCACAAGAGGGATGGGAGGCAGGAAAAAGCCCAGGCAGGGAGGAACAGGGCAGGAACGCAGAGGAGGACCAAGCCCTCAGCACGTCCCTTGGCTTTGCTGGTGCCTCCTGGAGAGGAGAAGGGACAGAAGGCCAGGAATTGCCAGGAATTTTCGGGAGAGAAGGACGGCAGTGCTGAGGGGGATGGGAACCCCACGGTGAAAGCACGGAGGGGATGCTGGATAAACGGGGAATGCTCAGAGAGGATGGTGCCGAGGTGAAGGTCACCCTGTGAGCACCAGGAGCTCTCCAGCCCACCCAAACCTCGCTCTGCTGGCCCTGTCTCCCTGCAGGATTGTCCTCTGCATCCCAAACCCTTCCCTGGGCATGGCAGAGGCTGCTGTGCCCTTGAGTGACGTCTGCCCAGCCATCTCCAGCACAGCTTAATTTGATAAGAACCCTGAGCCACTTTAAACACTTCAATCATGGCACCTCTTAATCATCTCCTCGCCGAACAAAATAATCCCACTTTGCCTAATCTCTCCTCCCGTGGAAATCCTGTCGCTCCTTTATTGTCTCAGTGACTTTACAGGGCTCTGTCTTCCCAACACAGAAATGTCTGACTTCCCAGGAAGCCACAGAAACAGGACACTGCTCCCCGAGGGGTCCCAGCAGCTCCGGGGCTCTGCGTGTGGCACCTCGGGAAGGGGCAGCACCTTCCTGGCACCCCCGGAATGAATCATGGAATCACCTTGATGCCAGGATGATGTTTTGCCTTTTCTTTCACACCCCTCTCACACACTCTTTCATAGTTTGATGTGTTCTCAGTGCTTTTAGCCCCACACTTGTAGCTCCCCAAGGCTGAGAACTCAGCTCAGCCCCACGGCACCGTTAAACCAGGAGAGCAAACATCCTGGGAGCCCCAGACACCAAGGGCCTCTCCAGAACACATTTGGGAACCTCAGCCAGGCCCAGCCAGGGGGAAGGTTCCTCACAACGAGGGCTTCACTCCAGCCTCTCACTGGGGGATCTTTGATAAATATGTTAATTTTGCAAGGCCTATAATTGTGTGTATTTCAGTGTGAGGTGTGCATGCATTTTCAGGGCATTCCACCTGGAGCAAGTGCTGCACCCAAGGATCCTGAAACAAATCCCGAGGTATAAACCCCTTTTCCCCATAAACTGTGTTCTGGTTTTCATTTTAAGACCAGGGAAAGGCAACACCTGAATCCAGTGGTCTGCACGAGGCCCTCAGTGATGCTCACCCTGGGATGCATCTCCTGCACCCTCCGTGCCCCCGGCGCGTGGGATGGGGATGGCTGGAAATAGTTTTTCTGCTTTTTGGGGGTTGGTTTGGGGTTTTTGTGGTGCTGGGAGGGAGCCCAGAGCAGGGGACCAGCGGTGACAGGATGGGACATCACTGCTGCACAGAGGGATGGGACCCCAGGGTGTTGCCTTTGGCACGAAAGGCTACAGCGACTTGGTTCCGAGACAGAGCACAGCCCCCCGGCCTCACCCGAGGGACTCGGGCCAAAATGACATAGACATCAATATGATGGAGGTCAAAATGGCTTTTATTATCTTGTCTCTTGGGTTTAAATAGTTTCTGGGGAGGCTAGTCTATGTCACAAGGGGCAGTGGGGTTTTAGAGTTAGTATGGAGTGGAAAACTACTAGAATTAGGAGGGGTCACATTCTTGGGGTGATCGTTATCTCAGGGGACAGAGGGAGGAAGAGGCCCTGGCTTCTTTCCGTGACACCGCGATATCTTCCGAGCGCCAGACCCTAGCCTGTTACACCAGGGGTACTTCAGATTCCAATAAAACCTCATTTCCATGGAGATGTCCCCACGAGGGCCCAGAAAATCCCGTTCCTTCCCTGTCTGACCCAGGAAACACCCTGCACAGCCTACACCAGAGCTTGGATTCCAGCCCTCAGAGAAGCTGAAGCAGAAGATTCCAAATCAAGGACTGTCAGGATGTCCTGGCTGCACTCCCAATTTTTCTCTGCAGCTGTGACAGACAATAATGGAATTATAAATTAAAAACAAATCAATATGAGATTTTTTTCCCTCATCTGCTTTGTCACCAGGATGCAGGATTGCAGGAGGAGCAGCAAATAGCTCCCCAGGAATCCATGGGAGCTGACACAGGTGTTGTTCCCTCACAACCCAGACAAGGATTGTGCCGGGAGAAGGGATAGAGGGAGAAGGGATAGAGGGAGAAGGGATAGAGGGAGAAGGGATAGAGGGAGAAGGGATAGAGGGAGAAGGGATAGAGAGAGAAGGGATAGAGAGAGAAGGGATAGAGAGAGAAGGGATAGAGGTGAATCCTCCCTCAGGAAATCTGTAACTGCGAGCCTGTACCAACTCTGCAGAACCGAAATCCCTGTTTTTTTAGGAATTTAAAAGGTGCTAGGAGCGGTGTTGGCTGCTCCACTCCCACACAAGCAGCACGCAGGGAGAGGCAGCTGCTGCCTTTTTGTCAGATCCCGTCTCACAATTCCTTGTGCCGAAAGGAAACGAACGCGACACGTCCGGATTTTGGGAAGTGCTGGAGGAAAAGCAGCTGCTGTTTGGGTGGGAGGATGCCCTAAAATGGCTCCCTAGAAACAGTGAGCAGGCAGCAATAAAGGAATCAAGGAGGGATTGATTGGAAAGGCCTTCAGAGGTACACTCTGGGCTCCAGAGGCTCCTGCCTCAGTGCATCCCAACATGGACAAGGACAGCTCCCGAGTTCTTCCCACTTGGATCTCAGCATCAATTCCCCAAGCAGAAGCCAGGCAAGGATGGAATTTGCCCAAGCTTGCCCCCCTGTCCCCAGGATTGTGGTTTGCAGTTCTTGTTCTGAGTGTCCTTGGAAGGCAAGTCAGAGGTTTTGTTATGTCTTAGCACAGAGAGCAGCACTGAACGAGCTACAGGAAACTTCAGAGTCACTAACAGTGCAGTACTTGAAAAATATAGAAGTTAAACCCCTAAGGCATCAGGGAAGTGCTGTCTCCAGGCTGGGATGGAGCAGCTGATGCCCCCATCCAGCCCTCGGTCCCTGGTGTGGCACTGTCCCTCCCAGCCAAGTTTCTGTGCTGCCACCGAGGCCGAGCTCGAGCTCCCATAACGAACTTTAGGTGGAGTTCATGGATTTGGGACAGAGGGAATTTCATAGCCCTGGTGGATGCCTGGAGCAGCCACAGGCACTGCAGGCTGCCTGGGGAGGCTGTGATTCCACGCAGATTTATTTTCCTGATGGGATGGTCAGACCATGGATGGGGTGGTCAGACCATGGAGGGGGTGGTCAGGCCATGGATGGGATGGTCAGACCATGGATGGGGTGGTCAGACCATGGAGGGGGTGGTCAGACCATGGATGGGATGGTCAGACCATGGAGGGGGTGGTCAGGCCATGGATGGGGTGGTCAGACCATGGATGGGATGGTCAGACCATGGATGGGTTGGTCAGACCATGGAGGGGGTGGTCAGACCATGGATGGGATGGTCAGACCATGGAGGGGGTGGTCAGACCATGGAGGGGGTGGTCAGGCCATGGAGGGGGTGGTCAGACCATGGATGGGATGGTCAGACCATGGAGGGGGTGGTCAGTCCCTTGATGGTGTGGTCACCTCTGATGAGGTCATCAGCCACCAGAACAACCCCAGTGAAGGTGTGGAGGATCCAGGGGTAAGTCAGGCTGGGACAGAGGGTTCCTGGCAGGTTCTCAGGAGCAGGAGGAGGATTCTCCTCTCTCCAGAGGGCTCCTGCCCAGTGTCCTGCTGTGGCCACCACTGCCCAGTGTCCTGCTGTGGCCACAGGGACCGAGGGTCACCCCTGGGCAGTGCCCGGCGCAGGGCCTGAAGCGAGGACACCTCGTCCTCCCTCTGTGCTCTCGCTTATTTACTCTCCTGCCTGAAAATGAATATTTGATAACGTCGCGGGGATCGAGGCCTGTGGCTGGGGCCCTGATGGTTTATTTATCTGCCCATTTATTCTGCTGCAGTGCTGCTGCAGGGCACGGAGGTGTCCCCAGGCACCGGCACGGGCACGGATGTCCCACGTGGGCACTTCCAGGGCATCCCCGAGCTCCCTCTGCGCTCGGAGGGGAAGAGAAAAGCAGCTGCCAACAGCTGGGCATGGCCTGGTGGGAGGATTGCTGGAGGAGAGGCTCTCGCTGGAGCTCTGATCGAGGGGTGGAAGGGAACGGAGAGAGAGAAACTGTGTGTGAAAATTAGTGGGAAGTGGGAGGAAAACGATGGGAATTTGCCAAGGAGATAGGACAAGCTGGAGACAAGTGCCGTGTGCTCGCTGAGGGTCACCTCCTGCCATCCAACTGCTGGCAGCCCCTGGATTTGGAAAACCTGCTGGGATTCAGTGCCTGTGGGGCACCTGGAAAGGCTGAGCCTCCATGTGGGAATGACCCCAGCTGGAAGCTCTCCTCGGAGCCTGAGGAGGCTCATCCGTGTGCACAGCCCGCTCCAGGCTCCAAGGGGGATTGAGGCCAGTTCCAGAGCCCTTCCCTTCCCTTCCCTTCCCTTCCCTTCCCTTCCATCTCTGAAGAGGTGGAGGCCACCTGGGCAAGGAGTGACCTGGGAGAAGGAGGGAGCAGCCCCCCAGGACATGGAGAATCCCTCCCAGGACATGGAGAACCCTCCAGGACATGGAGAAGCCTCCAGGACAGACAGGGATTCGCTGCCCAGGGCACAGCGAGCAGGAGGGGGAAGGTGCCGGGAGGGCTCTGATCACATGTCCTCGGAGGGAAGCAATTTCTCCCGAATTTCCACCTTTTGTTCGCCGGCTGAATGCTCCCTGATTTCTTTGGAGCGGGAACACGCTCGGGCCTCCCCCGGCGCGGCTCTTTGCTATTCATGGCCTCTCGTGGCTCTCCTCGGGAGCCTTCGGCGGTGATTGCAGAGGGAGGCAGGCAGGGATGAGCCGTGCATGCCAAGCAGCGGGGACCGCGTCCCGACCCGCACCCCTCGGCCACGCTCGGGATGCCCAACCTCTCCTCGCGTTCCTCCGCTCGGGACAAGGAATCCACAAACAGCAGAGGTTTGTGTCCAAAAAGGAGGCAGAGGAGTCCTTTTACTTTATTCGAATAAAGGGAGAAGCCATGAGGCATTCCCCTGGGGTCTCTCAAATTTTTGGAGGATGCAGCCTCCTTTTTATCCCAATTTCTCTTTCCCCATTGCCTGAGGTGCTTGAGAGGTACAGACTCCCTGAAACGCTTACTACCTAAGATTCCCCTCTAATGCATAACTCCTCCCCCTTTAATTCTTTAGTCTTATGGAATTAATCTTTTTTCCCTGTTCTCTCCTTCACCTCTCAATATCCAATTTCATTTATCAGCAGACCTACAGTTTGTAAAGACAAACATCTTTTTTTCCATCCATCAATCAGTGGAATCCTCCCCATTGTTTCTTTTCTCTCTCAGAGCTGATTTTGTCTGTTGGTGATTTTGTAAAGACAAATCCTGTCATTCCTCTCACCCTGGATGCTATGCCCAGCAGCCCCAAAACCGAGGTGGCCTCACAGGCAGCATCCCCGAGCTGGGCTGCAGGTCCACTTTGGGCTTGGATTGGGCTGGGACAAGGTGGTTTTAGCGGCAGGGAGCTCTGGGATCACGGAATGGTTTGGGCTGGAAGGGAAATTCAAGCTTCCGCTGTCCCAGGTTGCTCCAAGCCCCATCCAACTCTTCCTTGGACGCTTCCAAGAAGCTGCAGCTTCTCTGGGCAGCCTGTGCCAGCCCTTACCACCCTCACAGCGAGGAATTCCTTCCCCAAATCCCATCTAAACGTCATCTCTTTCAGTTTGAAGCCATTCCCCCTGTCCATGCCCTCGGAAAAGCTCTCTCTCCATCCTTCCAGCAGCAGCAGCAGGGCCAGGATGGAAAATGGGGATGGACAAGGACACGCCTGATTCCTCGGAATTAATGATAAAAAAAAACTGCATTAGGAGTGGAACAGCCCTGCCTGGGAGCCGGAGTGCCTTTGTGCGGGACAGCATTCCCGCAGGAAGCGCCTCTGGAATGCCGCAATTACCCTGCTGTAACTTTTCGCCCCTCATTACTCGGGCTCTGTGATCTCCCGGGCTTTTGTCACAGCAACGCCTGAAAGGAGATTTAGGGAGGCCCTTTCAGCAGCTCTGGGCAGCAGCAAATTCCCATTGTCCTCAATGGGACACATCCCCGGGGAGGAGGGGATTCATCCTTCCCGAGCGTGCAGCCTTTCCCTCCGGAATGCCGAGCGCGCTCCTGACCCAAATCAAAGGGATTTGTGATTAATGGCACCTCCAGTGACAAACCCGCCTCTGTGGAGGGGACATTTTGGGTGCGGAATAATGCCGAGACTTCAAAGCTCCTGCGGCACGAACTCCCGAGAACCTGGAATTGAAGTTGGGAATGCAGTGAAATAAATAATGGTCATTTTCTTCAGCTGCTTTTCATTACCGAGGCCTTTCCCTTTGTCCGGCACTGTTTTTGTGGGGCCATATCCGTGAAAAGCTGCGCTTCCAGGAAAATGAGGGATGCTGGTGCTGTCAGGGGGATGCGGGAAGCGAAGCTGCCTCGGCAAAACCCAACAGGTACGGCTGAAACAGGAGAGGCAGCAGAATTCCCAGGATTTCCTGCGCTTGGAGAGGCTCTCGGGTAGGGAAAACAACTGGCGTGGAGTGGTGGTACTGCCCTGCTCCTGGGAGTGTCGAGAAATCCAACACCCGAGGCTGCCCAGGGGAAAGGCGAAGTCTCCTCGCACGGAAAAATAACCTCAGAAGTTGTTAAATTGTGAAACAGAGAGGAAATAAGCGATGAATTCCATTTCCATGGAGTGTTTCCATGGATTGCTGCATGGTGAGGCTGCAGCTGGGAGGTGTTTGGGTGACAGCAACTCAGGGCCTCGGTGTTTTTAATTGGAATTATTCCTGGCTGTGCCCGGGCACGTTGCTCTGCCATGTTCCTTTCTCCTCAGGGAAGGATTCTCCCGATGCTCAGTGCCCTCGGTGCCATCCCTGCAGCAGGAATGGTTTTCAGACAGGGAAGAGGATTTTCCTGAGGAGTGGCAGGAGGAAGGCAGGACAGCACTGCTTCCGTGCACGAGAACCAAACATTTGGGGTTGGGTTTCAAGGAAAAAAATGGGAATTATTTGGCAGTGTATCGTTGTTATCACTACCTGTTAGAACAGGCAGGGAATTCAAAGTATCAGGAATAAAAAATATCCCAGCAGCAAAGCTCTGCTGGGGTTTTGGAGCTCGGTGTCATTCCATGAGGGAGAGGAAGGGGTTCCTTAAAA
Source organism: Erpornis zantholeuca (assembly GCA_013400515.1). Classification (NCBI taxonomy): domain Eukaryota; kingdom Metazoa; phylum Chordata; class Aves; order Passeriformes; family Timaliidae; genus Erpornis; species Erpornis zantholeuca. Next base: position 358,487 of record VZTN01003879.1, read on the forward strand.
ATGGGAATAATTTCCCTCATGTGGGGTCTCTCATGCCCTCACAACTTCCAGGCTGTGCAATTCCATGTGGGAAAGGAAGGGATTGCTTAAAAATGGGAATGGTTTCCTTCACATGAGGTTTCTTATGCCCTCACAACTTCCAGGCTGTGCAATTCCATGTGGGAAAGGAAGGGATTGCTTAAAAATGGGAATAATTTCCCTCACGTGGGGTCTCTCTCATGCCCTCACAACTTCCAGGCTGTGCAATTCCATGTGGCAGAGGAAGGGATTGCTTAAAAATGGGAATTATTTCCTTCACGTGGGGTTTCTCATCCCCTCACAACTTCCAGGCTGTGCAATTCCATGGCAGAGGAAGGAGTTGCTTTAAAAGGGGAATGATTTCCCTCACGTGGGATGTCTTTATGCCCTCACAACTCCCATGGTGTCCCCCCAGCCCCTGTGTGACCCCTGTGACATTCCAGGTGCTGCCTGTGGGATCCCTCCCTGCCTCCCAGCCCCTCGGGATGGGGCAGCTCCTGCTCTTTGGGGATATCCCTGGTGCTGATCTCTGTGTCCATCCCTTGCCACCTCTGGGAGTCACCATGGATTTATTCCTTGATTCTGATTTATTCCTCGCCTTTTGCCTGGGAATTCTTGTGGCTCCAGTCTCCCTCTTGATTTTCCGGGAGTCACGGATTGGTTTGTGTGGGAAGGGACCTTTAAGCCTGACCATGAGCCATGGGCAGGGACACCTCCCACTGTCCCAGGCTGCTCCAACCTGGCCAAATCCAGGGTGCAGATGGGGGCTTAGGGAGCCAGGCAAGCAGGACACGAGTCCAATTTATAATTCATGTATTTCCAGGGGCTATTAGGATGGAAAAGTGTCGGGAGAGCATTACTGGCTATTGTATCAAATCCTGGCATCCACACTTTTATCACGGATTAAAAAAAAAAAAAAAAAAATTAGAGGGAGCTCAGGGAAGAGCTGGGAGAGAGAGAAAAGGTCTGGCAGACCTGCTGGGTGATGATAGGGCTTAATGACTTCAATCTATTTAGCTCATCAGAGAGCAACTTGAGAGGCGACTTGATCACGGGCTCTAAGTACTTCCAGGGAGGAGATTTTTGATAGCAGAGGGTCCTTTAATCCAGCAGACAAAGGCAGGACTCCGAGGCTGACAGGTGGGGCTGGAGGAAGGATAATTCCAGCGGTGGATAAGGCGGTGGTGTTCCACAGCAAAGGTAATTAACTCCTGCAAGTGCTTACCTGGGATGTGCCGAGTCTGAGGGAGGGCTGGAGAGGTCTGCTCCTGTCTGAACACAAGTTATGGGCTCAGTGCCCTTCATCCATGCAGGAATGAGGGAAATCCCAACCTCCACGGGGTCCTGCCTGCTCCCACCCACCCAGGGGCTGATCTCAGGGTCAGGGCCTGCCCTGCACTGCTGGCAGCAGGGTGGGGACTGCTGGAGGCCGAGAAAGCCTGAAAACTTCTCCTGCTCTCTGGGCATCCCTTTTATCCCCAGAGCTCCTCAAAATAGCTCAGCCTGTGACCTAAGCTCGTGGGAAAAGCTCCCTTCACTTTTGGGAGGACTTGAAAGCATCAGAAAAATGAAGAATATTTTTGTTTAGTGTGCCACAGAGAGTGTGGTTGTAGTTTTAGATTTTGCTCTGTATATTTATATAGAGAAAATATGGAGAATCCAGGGTGTCAGCTTCTTCTTCTTCTTCTTCTTCTTCTTCTTCTTCTTCTTCTTCTTCTTCTTCTTCTTCTTCTTCTTCCTCTTCTTCTTCTTCCTCTTCTTCCTCTTCTTCCTCTTTTTCTTCTTCTCCTTTCTCCTCCTTTCTTCTCCTTCTTCTTTCTTTTTTCTCTGACCTAAGTTCCTGTGATTTTTTTTTTTTTTTGGGCATATTCCTCATCCTTTGGTCATATTCCTTCTCTTTTTCGCATATTCCTCATCCTTTCACTATATTCCTTATTTTTTGGGCATATTCCTCATCCTTTCACCATACTCCTCATCCTCTGGCCAAATTCCTTCTCTTTCCGGCACATTCCTCATCCTCTGGCCATGCAGGACGCTGTGAGGAGCTGCTCAGTTTTTGGGGACTGGGCAGCTCCCCAATGTCCCTCCTGCCCCATTCCCCTGTGCTGCTGCCCTGGGAAGAGCAGGAGCAGCACCCAGCACCCACCAGAGGCTGAAATTCAAACCAGGGCACGGCAAAACAGGGAATAAAAACGGGAGAATGGGAGCAAAGGCTGTGCCCTGCTTTTGCTTTTTTTTAAAATGTTTTTAATGTTTTCCCGAGCTTCCTGGAGCCCCCAAATCCCTGGAGGCAGCAGGGAGGAAACCTGTGGGCTCCTCACCTGGGGGAAGCTGGAGATCCCTGGTGCGTGGCAGCTCCTGGGGCACGCATCCCTCCTCGTGTTTTCCTGGGAAAAACAGGAATTTTTTTTTAAGCGAGACGAGGAAAAAGCTGTTGTGAGACAAATTCCTGCTTCGCTGGGTGAAGCGAGGGCTCCCCAGCTGGATCATTTGCCCACCCAGCAGCCCCACGGAGCAAACCCTGGCGGGAAGGGGCGTGCAGACAGCTCTGCCTCCAGCGAGCTGCTCCCCAAGGCAAAAACAACAAAATTCCTCCGGGGCAGGGAGGCTGAGAGAGGGAATTCATCGCCCTGGTGTTCTCTGCACGGATCTGCCCGGAATGGTTGGAGCCTGCGGAGTTTTGGCGCAGCAGAGGCTGAGCCTGGGATGGCCACTGGGAATGCAGGAGGCTGTGCTGGGAGAGGCAATCGGGAGAGCTGGAAAAATCCTGCCTTTGCTGCTGCTGCTGCTTCCAGGGCAACACCACAGCCTCGGATGGAAGGGGGAAGGGATTGCTGCAGGAGGCTGCGGTTACCCATGGAATCGTGGAAGGGTTTGGGGCAGAAGGGGCTTTAAAGATAATTTTATTCTACACCCCTGCCATGGCAGGGACACCTCCCACTGTCCCAGGCTGCTCCCAGCCCCAAGGTCCAGCCTGACCTTGGGCACTGCCAGGGATCCAGGGGCAGCCACAGCTGCTCTGGGCACCCTGTGCCAGGCCTGCCCACCCTCCCAGGGAACAATTCCCAGTTCCCAATCTCCCATCCATCCCTGCCCTCTGGCACTGGGAAGCCATTCCCTGTGTCCTGGTGCTCCAGCCCTTGTCCAAAGCCTCTCTTCATCTTTCCTGGAGCTCCTTCAGGCCCTGCAAGGCCACACTGAGCTCACCCAGAGCTTCTCCTCTCCAGGTGAACACCCCCAGCTCTCGCAGCCTTTCCTCCCAGCAGAGCTGCTCCATCCTCTGCTCCTCCTGGTGCCTCCTCTGGCCTGGCTCCAGCAGCTCCAGCTCCTTCCTGTGCTGGGCCCCAGGGCTGGGGCAGCTCTGCAGGTGAGGTCTCACCTGAGGGGCACAGGAGCACAATCCCCCCTGCCCTGCTGCCCACGCTGGGGGATCTGCCCAGGGCAGGGAGAATTCTGGGGGACATCAAATTGCTCACACAGGCACCAGGCAGGATTTGAGTATTAGGAACCAGTGAAAAGGTTAAAAAAAGGGGGGGGGGAAAGCAGCCCAGGCTCATTGTGACACTGTAAATGAAAAGCCAGACAAAGTCTGCAAATTCATTCATCCGCATCACTCATGTTAAGCCTCCAAATGTTCCTGGTAGCCACTGGAAATCATTACAGAAGTGACAGCTCCGTTCTCTGGAGGAGCAGGACTCGGAGTGGGGGGTACAGGAGATGCTTTAGCAAGAAAAATTCGACGAAGCAGCCTCTAAGTCAGTGATTTCTCTGACTTCATCTGCACATTAAAAATGCAAGTGAATGCCTTTTGGTGTTAGCTCTGCTCCTGGATATGAGATGGAGTCAATTCACAGCTCTTCAGTGGATAATACTTTTTGTTTTTCGCGGAGGCTGTTGAAACAGAATGGAAAATTAAAGCAATTTTTCCTGACAGCAATGCATAAACGTTGACCATGAAATGGCAAAGCAACAACAAAAAAAACCCCAAAACCCACAAAACCAAAAGCAAGAAGAGCTCGAGGAGTGTCTGAATTAGGCAGCAGGCAGTTCATTACAGCTCTCATTTGAATAGAGGCAGGAGATGATGCCCTCGCTGTAATGGAAATGCTCTCCAAGCCCGAGGCACCCATGGCCATTACAGCCGGGAGAGGAGGGCTTGGGAATGAGGCGGATGTGGGGAAGGAGGTGGAGGTTTGGGAATGAGGTGGAGATTTGGGAATGAGGTGGAGGTTTGGGAATGAAGTGGGTGTTTGGGAAGGAGATGGATGAGAATGAGATGACGTTTGGGAAGGAGATGGGTGTTGGGGAATGAGGTGGATATTTGGGATGGAGGTGGATATTTGGGAATGAGGTGGGTGTTTGGGAATAAGTTGGATATTTGGGAATGAGGTGGGTGTTTGGGAATGAGGTGGATATTTGGGATGGAGGTGGGTGTTTGGGAATAAGGTGGGTGTTTGGGAAGGTGGGGGATGTTTGGGAAGGTGGTGGATATTTGGGAATGAGATGGATATTTGGGAAGGAGGTGGATGGGAATGAAGTGGATGTTTGGGAAGGTGGTGGGTGTTTGGCATGGAGGTGGATTGTTGGGAATGAGATGGATATTTGGGAATAAGGTGGATTTTTGGGAATGAGATGGATATTTGGGAATGAGATGGATATTTGGGAATGAGGTGGATGTTTGGGAATGAGGTGGATGCAGCCCCATTCCTGCTGGGGCACTGCTCTCCCTGTTCCTCAGATTCCCCCAGGGCTGGATGCAGGTGGCTCCTGCTTGCAGTAAATCTCTGGGAATGTTCCACCCTGGAGCACCTCAGACCTTTCCCTGCTGGTCCATGGGGGCTCTGGGGTGGTCTGGGAGGAACGATCCAAAATCCTGCTGGTCACAGCTTCTGGAATGGGGTGTGGAGAGTTTGAAAAGCTCAAGAGAAAGTGAAATTCTGCCTGAGAAAGGAGCTGTCCTTGGGATAGCACTGCTCTCGTCACCTTCCTCGTGCCAGCTCCTTGCACATCCCACGCAGGAGCTCTGAGGTGCTGCTGCTGCTGCTGCTGACCCCCAGGTTTGGCCCTGGCAGCTCCCAAGGATGCATCCCAAGGCTCTGCCAGCACTGCCAGGGGCTGCCCAGGGAGGTTTGGAGTGCCCATCCCTGGAGGTGTCCCAGGAAGGGCTGGAGGTGGCACTCAGGGCTGGGGACAAGGTGGGGAGGGGACACGGCTGGGACTCGATGATCCTGGGGGGCTTTTCCAACCCCAGTGACTCTGGGATTCTGAGCTCTTCCTTCCCCACTGTCAGCGTGAAGGGTTTCCCACCTTTCCCATCATCCTTCCCCGAGGTCTCCAGCAGCTCCAGAGCTGGTGCAGAGGAAAGCTGGGATGCTCTGCCGTGTGGTGAGGTCTGTGCCGTGCTGGTGCCGCTGTTCCCTCGGGACCCCCTCCTCCAGCGCCATCCCCCGTCTCCCTGCCTGCCTGCCATGCCTTTATTCCCCAAACGTGTGTGACACTTCCCTCCGCGGGCACGGGAACCTCCCAAATTCTCCTCGCAGCTCTCCTCAAGTTTTCCCTTCCCCTTCGAGCGGGGAATTAACCCCTCCAGCCTCTCGGGGAGGGCTTTTCCAGCCGAAAGGACCCCGAGATTTGCAGGGCCCTGCCGCAGCTCAGCCTCGCTGGTGGCCGTGTCCTCCCCGCGGTGTCGCGGGTGTCCCCTTGGAGGAGCACCCGGGGGCGATGCCGGCGCCGCTTCCCTGAGCTCGGGAGAGCGCGGGTGGGCAGCAGGCAGCTCCGGGAGGGTCTCGGGGAAGCTGCAGCCGAGGTTAGGTGTGCCGGTGCCACTAGATGTCCTTGTGGGAAAGGCCTTGGCGCTGCCCGCGGGCACGAGCGGCAGCGCCGGGAATTGAGGGAATTGAGGGAATTGAGGGAATTGAGGGAATTGAGGGAATTGAGGGAATTGAGCGCGGGGCACCTCTGCCTCTCTGCCCCCATCCCCGGTTTGTCTCTTCCTCAGCCACGGGGAGCACTCCTGTGTCGCCTTGGATTTTAGTCTTCTCGCCGTTTTTATTCGTGGAGTCAGATTTTCTCATGTATTTCACAAAAACCCCAAAAGTTATGTTTATGTAACCGTTTCTCTTGTTTTGCATTCCTTTCCTGACAGAAGAGAGTTCGATGGACTTCTAATCTGACCGGTGGAATTGGAGAAGAAGAAACCTTCTCATCCAATCCACGGCTGCTTTGAGAAAAATCTATAAAAATCGGCGTCAAAAAAGAAATCTCTCTCTTTTGTGTTCTCACCTCGCTGCTGTGTGCGTGTGCTCATTTCGTGCTCCCTTGCTACACTCCTGTATGTGGGAAAAGCTCCAGGGAGCCACGGGGAGGGCACCTGGAATGCTGCAGCCCCGGGGTGCTCCTGAGCCAGACCCTACAAATCCCAAGTTTAGGAAAGGCTGGGCAGCTCTGAGGGGAGCTGGGTGGGAGGCGAGGCGGTGCCAGCCTGGGCAGGGAGGGCTCCCCGTGGCTCAGATCCCGAAATGCGGGAATCGGCACGGGAACCCCGCGGCCGTGGGCTCGGGAGCGCGGGATCGGCACTGAGCCTGTCCCTGTGTCCCCAGCCTGTCCCTGTGCCCCCAGCCTGTCCCTGTGCC
>VZTN01003879.1:365213-379169 GCA_013400515.1 Erpornis zantholeuca
TCCCTGTGCCCCCAGCCTGTCCCTGTGTCATCAGCCTGTCCCTGTGCCCCACTGAGCCTGTCCCTGTGCCACCAGCCTGTCCCTGTGCCACCATTCTGTCCCTGTGTCCCCAGCCTGTCCCTGTGTCACCAGCATCTCCCTGTGTCCCCAGCCTGTCCCTGTGCCACCAGCCTGTCCCTGTGTCCCACTGAGCCTGTCCCTGTGCCACCAGTATGTCCTTCTGCCACCAGCCTGTCCCTATGCCCCCAGACTGTCCCTGTGCCTCCAGCCCGTCCCTGTGACACCAGTGTGTCCCTGTGCCCCCAGTGAGTCCCTGTGCCACCAGACTGTCCCTGTGCCCCCAGCCTGTCCCTGTGCCCTGCTGGGCCAGGACTGTGCCCTGCTCCCCTCCTGCCGCATCCTGGGCAGCGGCAGCAGTGCCAAGAGAAGGATGGAACAGCAGAAGGTGAAACTCTGCAGAGAGGAGATTACAGCTCCCGTGTTTTTCCTTTCTTTCTTCCTTTTTTATTTTTTTTCCCTCCCTTCAAAGGGATGACTCTGTATTTTTGGAAAGGATAGCTGCTCCAAAAACCCTGGTACGAGCTCTGCCAGGCTCCAGGCTGCCTCGTCACGCGCTGTGCTGGGGCAGGACTTCAACTCTCGGGTGCCTTTCCCAGCTTTCAGAAGTGACCCCCTTGCTCCAAGGGCTCGAATTAATCCTCAGAGCCAAGGGCAAATCTCAGTGGGAATCCCAGGAAAGTGGACTCGGTCTGCTGCAAAGATGCTGGGGACTAAAGCTGCTGGTGCTGGATGCTGGGAGCTGCGTTCCAGCAGCATTCCAGCAGCATTCCAGCCATTTTCCAGCTGTTTTCCAGTTGTTTTCCAGCCGTTTTCCAGTTGTTTTCCAGCCGTGTCCCTGCCATGCCTGTGGTGCTCCTGCCACTCAGGCTGCAGCCTGGCAACCAGCGGCAGCATCTCCTCCAGAGAAAGTTGCCCAAAATAGGAAGAATGGCAATAAATTATTCCTGGGGTTTGATTTATGGGTGAATGATCCATACACTCCTGGCGTCCCTGAGACCCTGGACTTCTCCAGTGTCACCAAGACCCTGGACACTTCTGGTGCCCCTGAGACCTTGGAGCATTCCTGGTGTTCCCAAAGCCCTGGACACTCCTGGTGTCCCTGAGGCCCTGGACATTCCTGGTGTCCCCGAGGCCCTGGACACTCCTGATGTCCCTGAGGCCCTGGACATTCCTGGTGTCCCCGAGGCCCTGGACACTCCTGATGTCCCTGAGGCCCTGGACATTCCTGGTGTCCCCGAGGCCCTGGACGCTCCTGGTGTCCCCAAGGCCCTGGACACTCCTGGTGTCCCCAGCAGTGCTGGACACAAGCCAGGCCATGTGCAGGGCAGTGTCCCCGCAGGATCCCCATCTGCCTGCCCCAGGCGGATTCCTTGCCGTGTCCTTATTGCTGCTAATCCCTCTCTAAGTACTTTGCTTCCAAGGGCTGGTGACCTTCTCAGCTGTCCCCCAACACATCTGTCCAGCTGCATCCCACCGTGCCCACAGCAGGCTCAGGATGCTCCTCCCTGTGGAAAAATGGGAATTTCCCCACCCCTTGTGCTGCTCTGCTCGAGGTTTCTGCCACGGGAAGCCCCCTGGGATCCCATTATTCCTGCAGCAGGGATTGCTGCCGGCTCCAGGCACCCACACGAAGCTTTCCTGGGATTTTGTTTGCAGCCACAGGAGCTCCAAAGCAGTGCTGGGGTTATCACCTCCCGGTGCTGCCGGAGAACCCCAAGCTCCAGGGAGCAGCCACATCCCAAAACAATTGCAGCTGTGCCTCCGGGAGCGCGGAGCAGTGGGCAGGGTAACCCTGAGGCAGAGCCGGGGATGAAGTGTTACATCCTGAGAACGAGCAGGGAAATCACCAGCGGCACCTCTGTCAATGCTGCTGAATCCCTCTGAAATGAATTCCTGGGAAGGCAGCAATGAGCCTGCTGGAGGAGGAGATTTGCTGAACGCCCAGGATTTGCTTTTCCTCGCCCTGAGCGGGGGCCGACCCAGCCTGACCTTGCTCCAAGGTTGGAACCATCGGGGAGGGCTCTCCAGAAAGTTCTTCCCGGTGTGTTTGCCCTCTCTGCCCCCAGCTGTGGGGCTGAGCTCGTTCCTGGTGGGCAGGAGGAGCTGGCAGCAGGCTCCGTGTGCTTCCTGAGGGGTGGAAGCTCCTCGGCAGGAATGGGATCCCTGGAAAGGAGCTGGGATCAGCAGTGAGGAAGAGCTGTTTGGACAGCCTGGAAGAGGGCGGGGAAGGCAGTGACCCTTCACACCCACAGCACAGCGGGTCTTAAAATCCCAGAATGGTTTGGGTTAGAGAAGACCTTAAAGCCAAGCCCAGCCCACCCCTGCCATGGGCATCCCACCTCCCACTCTCCCAGCTTGCTCCAAGCCCCAATGTCCAGCCTGGCCTTGATCCCCTGCAGGGATGTAGGGTCAACCTCCCCTCTCCAGAAAAGGTTGTTTCCATCTCGGGCTGTAGAAATGGCTTGGGCCCTTTTCTAGGGCCTGTTTCACAGACAACACTCTCATAGATTTTCAGAAGACTTTATTTATAGATATTATTAAGAAAAAGAAAGGGATCAAGCTTTCTCCTTCCAGCCAGGTTCAGCTGCAGAGACTGTCAGTGTCTGAGTGTGTCTGTGTCTCTGCAGCAAAATCAATCCAAGAAGCACGAACAACAAACAAAGAGGAAACCTTTCACTGGTCAAGGAAAGCACCTGACTAAAACATTTCTTATATTTACATTTTTTTCATCGAGGATTTCCTCCTGAGAAGTTACAGAACTTCTCTTAGAAATGGGTTCAACTATTTCATTCAAGACAAGTTAAAAAAAGAGCTTTTTCTGAAATTTCTTAAAAACCCAGTGGCAAGGCTTTAATGAGAACGTTAAACTCGGTTTTATCTGCTCCGGCTGAGGCCACGAGGTCTCGGAGTAGAACAAACATCTTTGGTCCAATTAGTGGGGAGAAAAGCCCTTTCCCTGACAGGTTTTTTCCTGGAATTCCCTTCATTGTGTCAGGGACACTTTGTTGTGGATGGAGCAGTTCCCAGCTCTCGGGGATAATCCTGTGAGGTTGGGATAATCCTTTGTGCCACCGTCTTTGTCATGGATCCCTCAGAGCAGGCATGGAAATAGCGCATTCCCACTTTTCAGGGATAAAATATTGCTGTTTCCATGTGAGTTCAGGTGTCCAGGGGTGAGATCTACTCCATCTCCCACAGCTTCCAGATGTTTCTCCATCATTCTGCTGGATGTAGCTCACTGGGAAAACAGGAGTCCCAATATTCTGGCAGAGCAAATCCCAGAGCATCCAGCAGATGCCGAAGCCACCCAGCCCCTGGGTGGGACTTTGAGCAAATCTCACCTTTTCATTCCATTTTCCTGCTGCCAGCTTGGGATGTTGGGGCTCTCTGCTTCCAAAGTGAAGCCTTCTCCTTGAGATTCCAACAAAATGCAGTTTCCAGGTCGGAAATCCCTCAGAAGGGGTGAGGGGGATGTATGGAATTGTGTAGGAAGCGCCAGTGCAGAGCAGCTCCCGGAGCTGTCGTGGTGTCCCAGAGTCAGGAGCTGAGGCAGGAGCTCCACAAAGCCCTCAGATCCAATGGATTCCAGGGAAAGGAGCATGCAGGAGGAATTTGGGAAGGTTCATGCACTGCCCAGTTTGGAAATTCCCCCAAAAGGAGCCCTGGGGGATGTATGGAGTTGTGTAGGAAGCGCCAGTGCAGAGCAGCTCCCGGAGCTGTCGTGGTGTCCCAGAGTCAGGAGCTGAGGCAGGAGCTCCACAAAGCCCTCAGATCCAATGGATTCCAGGGAAAGGAGCACACTGGGACAATTTGGGAGGGTTCATGCAGTTTTCAGGTTAGAAATCCCCCAAAAGGAGCCCTGGGAGATGTATGGAATTGTGTAGTGGCCCCAGTGCAGAGCAGCTCCTGGAGCTGTTGTGGTGTCCCAGAACCAGGAGCTGAGGCAGGAGCTCCACAAAGCCCTCAGATCCAATGGATTCCAGGGAAAGGAGCATGCAGGAGGAATTTGGGAAGGTTCATGCACTGCCCAGTTTGGAAATTCCCCCAAAAGGAGCCCTGGGGGATGTATGGAGTTGTGTAGGAAGCGCCAGTGCAGAGCAGCTCCCGGAGCTGTCGTGGTGTCCCAGAGTCAGGAGCTGAGGCAGGAGCTCCACAAAGCCCTCAGATCCAATGGATTCCAGGGAAAGGAGCATGCAGGAGGAATTTGGGAGGGGTCAAGCACTCAGATCAAAACCTCTTGGTGGGGAGGAGGCTCCTGCTCGCGGCTCTCCCTGCTGGGCGTGCGGGATCTGCCTCACCCAGGGATTGTCCCCCGAAGGATTGATGGCACCAGGAGCCTTTCCAAGCCCTCAGCTCCATCCCTCAGAGGCGTCAGACGTGGCCTGGGGTGACCCTCTGCTCCCTGGCACTGCCCACAGCCTCCTGCTGGCTGCAAATCTGCTGGGGCTGCCGGCAAATTATCCGGGCATCAGCGCTTGGAGGAGGAATTAATTTTCCCTGCAGGAGCAAATTCCAAATCAGAGCCCAGCTCCCCGTGGCGGGTCTGAGACGCAGTGACAAATCTGGAACGCGGTGACAATCACATCCCCCGGGCCCTGCAGAGAGGGAGCAGCATCTCCCTGCATCTGCCAGGGATCCAGCAGGCAGGGAAGTCACAAGGAGCGGCAGAAAGAGAGACCCTGGGGTGGGTTTTGAAGTTATTCCAGAGGGCTGGAAAGGCCTGAGGGTTCCTGAGCTTTCCCTCTGCACTCAGGGCAAGGACATGGAAGTGCAGGTGGCGGGGGAATGGTGTCACAGGTGCGTGGATGAGGAGGGAAATGCTTTTAATAAATCGGATAAATTGTTAGATTAATAAATCTGATATCATCTAATTAGGAGCATCCGAGTGAAGAACAAATTCCTTGCTGTTAAGAAAGAGGAATAATTGAACCCTGGGGTCTTAGGCCAGGCTTAAAAGAACATGGAGGGTTTAGGACAGAGGAAACAGGAGCAGAGAGGGAAAGAAGGGACCTGAACACGATGATGAAATGGAATAAAATGTAATGGGACTTCACCGGCAGGAGATCAAGTGAGATAAAGCTGCTCTCTCCTTCCCGGGAGGAGATAACAGCTCCCTTTATTTATTTATTTTTGGGAATAGAAGGGAAATGCCGGAGATTTCATCTCCCTGAATTCCAGCACTCGACGTGGCGCCGTGCAAAAGCTTCCCCGTGCCTCTGGAGAAGCTCAGGCAGGTGAGGAAGAGCAGGGAAGGTGTTTTGGGCAGGTACCAGTCCCAGCTCCCCAGTTTGAGCCTGGGGGCAGCGAGAAGAGCTCCCAAATTAAAGGGCAGGAGGCAGGGGCAGCACTGAGGTGCCGTTCCCTGTCTCCAGGCGGGGCAGGCCCTCAGCTGCTGGATGCAGAAGGCACTTCCCAATAGTTTTCCTGCCCTTTGCTCAGGGTAGGAGCAGAAGCATCCCTCTGGAAGCAGAGCTCCTGCAGGCTTCTCCTGCTCCTCCTGCATCCCTAAAAGCAGGGGCAGACCAGCTCCAGCCCCATCCCTTTCCCTCCAGGAATCCTGTGCAGCCCAGCCAGGAAATGCCACGAAAACCTCTTCGAAAACCTCTTTAAAAACCATGGAAACCTCCTGGAGAGGAGAGCAGCACCTTTCCCCCTCCCTGCAGCCAGACAGGGATTGTCACCCGGCGGGGCAGCGCTGTCCCCTCAGTGCCACCCCCGGGGCAGCCTCCCGTGAGCATGAACATCCCTGCAGCTCCCTGAGGCAGCTGGGGCTGGGTTTTCCACCAGCAGGAGCAAGAAGGAAATGAATTCTGCTTCTCCTCTCCGCTCTGAGATGGGGAATGATTTGCCAGGGATTTGTAAGGGGTTTTATACGAAATCTGCCTGAATGGGCTTTCTGTGGAGAGAAAGAGGGCGGAAAACACGGCTCTGTCCTAATGGGATAATTTATTGGTAGGGACAGTCAGGTTTAAAACCAGAGAAAAGACAAAACAGCATTCCTTGGCAGCTCAGGAACGCCGCTGCCATCGTGGGGCCACGAAGCTGTTGGGGCAGGGATTTCTCCCACGGTCCTCGTGTCCTGCTCCCCTCATCCCCTTGGGCCCGCTCTTATCAGCTGATAAGGTGCCGTCACAGGGACCTGGTGAGAGGACAGACTCTGCTCTGCCCGTTCTCCATGCGGCCCCTCCTGCCCGGCTCTCCTCGGGAGCGGGAGCAGGGCTGGAGGCACCGAGGTTTGCCCTTTGTGGAGCAGCGAGCTGTGAGCCGGAGCCGCCTCCTCCCGGGGAACGTCCAGGTTCCGTGCCACGGGACTGCTGGGATGCCTTAATGAGCCAGCCACAAAGGTAATTAATTGCTAATGACCAGGGAAGACGAGCAAAGGCCGAGGCGAGCTTCCCCCGAGGTATTTCACAGCAGCCTGGGGTTCCTCTGTGTTGGAGTCCGGGGAAGCCTGAGAGCTTCTCCTGCCCCTCTGGGAGTGTTTTTATCCCCAGAGCTCATCAAAAAATAGCTTAGCCTGCGACCTAAGCTTGTGGGAGAACTTGGATGCACCAGAGAAGTGAAAGGATTTTTGTTTAGTGAACCACAGAGAGTTTAGTTGTAATTTTAGGCTTTTGCTCTATGTATTATATAGAGACAACATGGAAGTTTCGGGGTCTCGGCCTCTTCTTCTTTTCCTTCTTCTTTCTTCTCCTTCTCTCCCTTTCTTCTCTGACACAAGTTCCTGTGCTGTGTTGGTTGGTGGAGGAAGTTTAGAGTAGAAGAGACATATCGATAAAATTGAGATTCACTGGTGTTGGGAACAAAATAAAATATGTAAAATTTCCTAACTCATTGATAGTAGATATAAAAGCTACCTGCTCGGAGTAGCCACTGCTTTTCTGCCCTTGTGTTCCTGGAGGCCACAGCACAGCCTGTGCCTCTGGGGCTTTGATAAGAAAAAATGAACAAACCTTGAAAAAGCAGAAAGAAGCTTTGTTTCATCTTTTCGGGACATGGGGCATTGAAAACAGCAGTGGTCCCCAGCACCCTGACACCTCTGGATCTGGGAATGTGCTCAGCTCTCTCCTAAATCACTCCCCAGGAATTTCGGGGAAGGAGCAGCCACTGTCAGGAAGGGCAAGGGCCAGCAGGATCCTGAGGCTTGGGAAAGCTGCAGCACCACTTCCCATCCCAGCACCACTTCCCATCCAAGCACCACTTCCCATCCCAGCACCACTTCCCATCCCACATCACCACTTCCCATCCCACATCACCACTTCCCATCCCAGCTCTGCTTCCCTTCCCAGCACCACTTCCCAAATTCCCAAGAAAAAATTAATAAAAGTTTTGTGAGCACCTCTTGTTCTCAGAATAACAGAGGTTTAAATAAAGCTGCTTTTCGCTTTAGTTTGTTATTTCCTTGTGTGTGTTTACAAAATACACTCTCTCTGTCTCACCCACTGGTGGTAGAGAAGCATTATGTCATTGAACCAATCAAGTAACCAGTAATGTAAAATCCTACAAAGAAATAAATCTCAGAATAAAAAAATCCTCCTGATTTTCTATAATTCGAAATCTTTTCTCTTCATTCTATGCACCACAGCGACAGCCCTGGGCTTGGGTGACCAGAACTGTTATCTTTAAAGGTAAAACATTTTCCTTTGGGAAAACTCAGGCTTGGTGCTGGATCTCTCTAAGATCCACTAAATGCCAGCCCCACACAGGGCAGCGCTGACTTTCCTGAGGAAGATCTCCTGCCCTTCAGAAATCCCTTCTCCCTCACCCGGGACAGCTCAGGGTGGGGATGCTTTCCAGAGGAATCCCGTGGGACGTGGGAGCTTTCCAGAGGGAGCAAACCTGTGCCTGGCTGGAGCAGCTGTGGATGCAGGGATGATGCTTGGCACTCAGGAGCTTCCATTTCCTTCGTCCCACACGGAAAGCAGCAGTGACCGATCCCCCCCTCCCTTCCTGACGCGGGAAAAGCCTCTCCGATATTAATAAGAATCTAATTTTCCATTTATTGTTCCATGAATTAATTACCTCGCGAGCGGAGTTACCTTTTACACAGCCATTAAACTTCAGGAAGGCCTCTTTACACCACTCCATGGATAATTTAATTAGCATACTAATGTCTTATTAGCTATAAACCCAAAGCTGGTTTAGAATCGCTTAAATCCAAACTCGGAAGCTTTCAGCCACCCCCAGCCCCTCAGCTGGGATGTGGGCAGAGCACAGCAGCGGGCACAGATCCTGGAGTTTTCCAGGGATTTTCCCAGGCTGGCAGTGGAAGGATGCAGCACTGCCTGCCTGGCATCCGGGGGGTGGTGAGATCCCCGGGAAGAGCCCCCAGCCCCACTCCTAATTCTCATTTCATTCCCTTTTAGCTCTCCTCGGAATTTGCATTAATTGGGCGAGGCTGGAAGAGCCGTGATAATCCATTAGGGATGGACAATTAAAGCCGCCCAGGGGACGCCGGGAGCTGGGCAGGAGCAGCTTGGAGAGGTCTCCTCCCCACCCCGGGGTCCCTGGGGGTGCAGGTGGGTGTCACCTCCCCCACGGGACACCCCAGAGCTGAGGATGGTGTGGAATCCCAAAGGATCCACCCAAGGCAAGCAGGAGCACAGAGAATTTGGGGGAGGTGGAATTTGGAGGAGGTGGAATTTGGAGGAGGTGGAATTTGGTGGTGTCCCCTCACTGCCAGGAGCTTTGGGACCCCCCCATTAAACCACAGAGCCAGGATCCTGTCCCTGCCTTTTCCATGATCCCAAACATCCTGCTCCCACCGGGGTCAGGCCTGGCCCTTCTGAACCTCCTAAACATCCCCGTTTCTGTGGGAAACCCTTTCCAAAATGATCCCATTCCCGGGTGGAACTTTTATTTCCCTTTGCCCAGATCTTCTGAGCTAATAGCTTCATTTGGAGGCCGGGAAATTGACTCAGAGGCAAAGTTTAACCAAACTGAAGAGCAAGACTTCTGCTCGAGTGTAATAATCTGAAAATAATTGATTAATTTGCATGATCCTTCGTAATTGCTTCCATTTACACCCGAGAGGCCACTGTCATCAATAGATGAATAAGATGTAATTTTTTAAGTCCCAAAAATGCACGGAATGGAATTTCGGAGATCATTCCATGGCTCAGCCCCGCTCCCGGCACTCCCTGCCGGAGGAACTGGGCTGGAATTGGATTCCCTCGTTAAGGATGGGATTACACTCATTACCCCTGGGAAAGCAGAGGCTCCAACCCCACCATGGTGACCTGGGGGAGGAGAGATTCCAGCAGGGGCTGAAATCCCCGAATTTGGCGTGGATGCTCCTTGAGGGTGAGAGGGCAAACGCCTCCTGCAAGGCACCCAACCCCCAGCTCAGCTTTAATTGCAATTAATGAGATTCCGGCAGGAATCTCGGTTCCAAAGGGGCTGGGTGGGAGCAGAGGGAGGCCAGGATGAAGGCAGGTACAGAGCAGAGCTCAGGAAGGTGCTCGGCCCTTCAAAAGCTGCAAATCCAACCTTGGCAAGGTCAAGGAGCAGAAAATACAGCATGAAAGAGGGGAAACAGGAAGCCGGCAAGGAATAGCAAAGAATGGAAACAAACAATGGATCATTCAAGGCTGGCAGGAACAGGAAAGGCTGCCGAGGAGCCAGGCAAGCTCTGCTGGCTCCCCGGGAGTTAAAGGCAACAATTAAGGAAGATGAGGACAGAGCTGGGAAGCGAAATGATTTCATTTCATAAAGTCCTCACCTCGGGGGATGTCGGGAAAAGTCTGCTCCCGACTCGCTGGTAATAAAGGTGGGTTGCTGTCAAGGATTAAGGGATCACACGAAGAGGTGCTGCTGCAAATGGGGAATTTAGAGAATAAAGAAGGCCTGGGTGGGACCTTCCGGGGTTGAAGAAACCTCATAATGCAGAGGCTGAGCTGCAGCAGTGCTCACCCCTGGAAAAGCTTCGGTGGGGTCAGGGGGCGGGAGGGCAGCAGCGATCCCTGTGTGCGAGCAAAGGGACACTGGGAATCTCCCTGGAGAGCCCTGGGAGGTACCAGACGTGGGAATTGGGGTCGGTGTTGTAGGAGGGTAAGGCTCCTGCTGGCTGTGATCCACCCTCGGGATGCTGAGGGGACGTGGGCACAGCGGATCCACCTCACCTCAGATTGCTCCTTGCCAGCTCCTTTTATCCCAATTCATAGAATCCCAGAATGGTTTGGGTGGGAAAGGACCTTAAATCCCATCTTGTTCCACCCCTGCCATGAGCAGGGATGGCTCCCACTACCCCAGGCTGCTCCAACTAGCCTTGGACACTTCCAGGGATCTGAGCCACCTGAGGCCTCTCCATCCTCACGGCGAAGAATTTCTTCCCAATATCCCACCTAAAATTCTCCTCTTTTGCCCTAAATCCCTTCCCCTTTCTCCCAGCACTCCAGGCCTTTGTGGAAGCTCTTTGCAGGACTCCAGGGTGTTGGAGAGCAGGTGGCAGCAGCCCAGGAGCTGCCTCAGCTCTGCTCCTCCTGCCTGGCACTGCTGCGGAAATCTCCCCGGAGGAGATGGCAGAGCAGCCAAAGTGGGAACACAGGAAAGGTATCAAGGCAGAAAAATGATTCAGGTTGGAGGCAGTGTGTGCTCAACCCTCTGTGCTCGTCCCTTACGGTGCAGAACACGGAATTATTCCGTTCCACCGCAAGGTTCCTCCCTAAAATCCACCTGGTTGAGCCTTCAGTCACAATTTTTTCCACCCTGACCTCAAGGAAAGAAGGATGGGGTCAGGATAGGGAGCTCCCTGCTAGCCTGGATCACCCCACAGCCACAGGACCTTCCCCCAGAGATCCCTTGAGCAGAGGAAGCCCAGACCCAGGGGAGATGTCCCAGATTCCAGGTGATTTCTCTATTCTGGACACACCTTTCCAGCTGGGGCTGGCATTCAGACCTTCGAGGAGTTAAAAGTGAGTCTCTCTGGTGATCACACCTCTCATTTTAGATCTCCTGCACAGCTTCTGGTGCCAGGAGAGTTTCCTGCCTTTGAGGGACCCTTCAGCTGCAGCCCAGCTCTGCTTCAGACAACGATTTACCGGGAGAAACCTCGGTACAAAACCCCAGCCCTAAAATAAAGGACATTTTCCAAACCCTGGGCATCCCTTGCTGTCCTTTGCACTCCATTCCGTGCGGAGCTCTCCAGCCCGAGGGCACATCCATGACCTCCAGCAAGGTGTGGAAATGCAACCGCGGGGCTCGGGACACCCTCCCGGTGATTTGCGGGCTGCAAACGCCCCCGAGGCGCCAGGAGGGCTGGAACACTCCGGTGACTTTTAAAAGTCCCTGTTCAGCTCCGCTGGTATTTAGAGGAGAAATAAATTTGGCTCCTGTTGTGCTGGCCGAGGCGGGGAAGGGAGCTGGCTGGGGAGCCGTAAAGGCTCCGTCCTGCAAAGACCTTGGATCTGCTGCTGGTCCCGCACCGGGGGAGCAAACTGCTGCTCCTGCCTCCCTCTCCGTTAGGATTTGCAGCCACGGGGCCTAAAAGGATGAAAAATCTAGTGGAAAATGAAGTGTATTTGCGGCTCTGCGCAGGGGCAGTGGCAGCAAAAGCCCATCTTGGATAAAAATCATCGGGGATGATTCCAAAATCAGGGAATCACAGCCTGGTTTGGGTTGGATGGGATCTGAGATGGTTTTGTGTTTGTTTTCCACCTCCTGCCATGGCAGGGACACCTCCCACTGTCCCAGGCTGCTCCCAGCCCCAATGTCCAGCCTGGCCTTGGGCACTGCCAGGGATCCAGGGGCAGCCACAGCTGCTCTGGGCACCCTGAATTCCCTCCTAGGGAACAATTCCTTCCGAGGATCTGTCAGACACTGCAGTGCCCCTGGTTTGTTTTCCCCATTCCCGAATTTTCCTCGTTAAATACAGAGTTTATAATATTTCTATCCTAGTGCTTTACTGGGGCCCATAAATACTGGCTGGAAAGCACTTCCAGAATCCCTGGGATGCTGGGAAAAGCCTGAGAAAAGATGTTCCAGCAGCCAGGAACATCTGCAAGCTGACAGCCTGTGAGTTTATCTGGGCAGAGCTGCATCCATGTGGTGCTTCCAATTTAATTTCCATGTTTTCCCCGAGAAGAAGGAAAATGTCTTGTGTTTCCTGGGTGACTGGGGGAGGTTTGACTGTGCCAGCTCCAACCTTCCCCCACAAGACTTCCTTGGTGGCAGACAGGGAGCAGCAGGCTGGCTAGGCAGGGAGAAGTGGGAAAGGTCTGGGAAAAGGAGGTTTGATAGGGATGGGGAGTGTCAGCACATTCCGCTCACCTCCGAGGGAAATCACACGACTGAGGATTGAGGTCTCAGCCAGCTCCAAACGAAACCCATCCCCAAATCCCTCTCCACTTCCAGCCGGCCCCAAATCTCTGCCCTTCCCTCCTGGAGAAGTCCCAGCTCTGCGCTGGTGGCCCCGGGGGGAATTTTGAGGGATGCGTATGGGGAAGGGCAGGACGGAGCCGGATCCGAGGAGGAGGAGGAGCAGGGGGAGAGAGCAGCGACGCAGAGGGAGGGGCTGCAAAATTCCAGCGCTCCCTGACGGAGCTCAAAACCTTCCTGTCAATCCTGACCTCCAGCGTGTGGCTGCCTCCAGAAATTCCGAGAGGATTGCCAAAAGTTTTCACCCTCCCAGGAGCCTCCCAGCTTCCAGCTGTCCCCTCCGCAGCAGGGAGCTGCTTCCCTTCAGAGCCGAGCCAAGAGTGGAAGGCAGGAGAGAGGAAAAAAAAAAACAACCCATGAATATTAATTTGAATTCGAGTGAATTTCAATTAGGCCGCGTTCGGGCTCCACAAATATTTGAGCAGCGCTACTGCAAACGGTGGGGGGAAAGCAGATCTGTAACTTTAACACACAAATATTCACGGAAGAGAAATTCTGAGCCCTCTCACGCCGGCTTTGCTGGGATCCCACTCCTCTTTCCAGGCCCTGCTCGGAGGGAGGAGGCAGCAAATGGAGCAAATATTGCGATTTGATGAATCCCAGGAGTGTGGTGTTGAATGGGAAGCTGGGAACCCTGAGGCAGGAGGGATGCCCGTGCTTCCTGCCAGCCTCAACAGGGCAAGGTCACGGGGAGGGAATGGGATGGATCCAACAGGGATGGAGCTCATGGATGGGGCTGCAAGGGCTGGGCGGGAGCTGGCAGCAGGAAACAGCTCCTAGGAACGCTGAGAGCCAGGAATGCCCTGTGCATCCCAGCATGGAGAGCCCCAGGTCAGTGACTGCAGCTGGTGGAGCATCAGGATCACCCCAGAATCATGGAATGGCTTGGGATGAAAGGGACCTTAAAGCCCAGCCCATCCCATCCCATCCCATCCCATCCCATCCCATCCCATCCCATCCCATCCCATCCCATCCCATCTGTCCTTGGCGGGAAGCCCCATCTAACCGTCCCTTGCACCNAGCTCCTTCAGGCCCTGCAAGGCCACACTGAGCTCACCCCAGAGCTTCTCCTCTCCAGGTGAACACCCCCAGCTCTCCCAGCCTTTCCTTACAGGACACATCGAGCTCCAGGTGATTTTTCTCTACAATTCCATGTTCCCATGGCAAACACGCAGACAGAGGAAATTCGGTGTCACTTTGTGAGGAGCAGGGTTTGGGCAGGACCTGGGGATGGGGAAATGCCACCCTGAGCAATGTCAGCATTCCCAGGAGCAGGGTCCCTCGTCCCTGTCACAGGGGTTGGAATTTGGCAGGGCTTCAGAAGGAAAAGGGAGAAATAAGCAGGACACAGGCACTGCCACTGCTCCTTCGAGGTGGGGACGGGGAAAAGCCAAAAGCTCTGATTTGGGCTGTCCCAGCCCAGCAAGATGGAGGCAAACCCCAAACCCCATAAACCTTCTCTCCGAGGCTTGTCTGGCTCCCAGATGTTCCCCCTGCCCAGGTGATGCCTGAAGTGGCTCC
>VZTN01003881.1:20524-35230 GCA_013400515.1 Erpornis zantholeuca
CGGCGCCAGCGTGTTCCCGGGGAGCCAGCCCCCCATGCGCTTCACTTTCCCCCCGGCCGTCTCGGAGCCGCTCAAGGGCTCCCCATCCCACCAGCCCCACGGGATCAACAGCCATTACGGCTCTGGGAAGCCCCAGAGCTCGGCCTATGCCTCGTCCCCCAGCTTCCACCAGGCCAGCAGCCCGCTGGGCCCCGGCGCTGCCGCCCCCGACTCCTACAGCCTCTCCCCGCTGCGGCCCCCGTCGGTGCTGCCGCCACAGCCCCCGGCCCCCCCGCAGCAGCAGGACCCTTCTGGAACCTTCCTGCCCCGCGCTGCGCTGGGCCTGACGGCTGACAAGAGAGAGGAGGTGGCTACAGGGCTCTCGGCACCCCCAAACCGGGACCTGGCGGAGCTGCCTGGTGGCCAGGACGGGGCTCTGGGCACCATGAGCCAGTCGGAGCTGGAGAAGCAGCGGCAGGTGAGGTCTCTTCTGGGATGAGGCTGTGTATCCCTTTGGGTTTGGGAGAGAATGAAAGGGATTGTCATGGCCATTCCACATGTGGTTTGTCTTGCTGGTTTTGCTCCTGTTGCCACTCTGGGCTCTAACACTTGATTTTTCTCAGCGCCAGCGGCTCCGGGAGCTGCTCATCCGCCAGCAGATCCAGCGGAACAGCCTTCGCCAGGAGAAGGAGAGCGCGGCCGCTGCCGCCTCCTCCTCGCCGGCTGGCTGGGCCCCAGAGGCCGGCGGGCAGAGCTTTGAGCTGAGCCGGGGCATGGCCCCGTACCAGACAGCACAGGTGGGAGAGCTGGGGCACAGCGTGCGTGGGGGGAGATGCAGCTGATGGAGGGGTGACTCTCTGTTTTCCTTCCTTCCCTCTCCCAGGACAAGGGTCTCCTCGGGACTCTGGCCACGGCAGCTGGCACCGGGAAGCTGCCCGGCTCTGTCATGGTGCAGGCAGCGTTCCCGCAGGACGAACGGCTCTCCCGGCCCCCGCCGGCGGCCACGCCAGCCATGCTGGACATCAGTGGGCGGTGGGTGACCTGTGAGCGGGCAGTGGGCTCAGCATGCACGGGTGGGAGCTGGCGGGGATCGCCCCGGGAGCATGCATACCCCTGGCTTGTGGGGAGTGCTCCCCAAGGATGGGGTGGCTGTGGGGTTTTGGGGGAGCGATGTGGTGCATCGGGGCTATACCGAGTTGGTGCCAACACCACTGTGTCTTCCAGGGCGGCGGTGGGGCCTCCCCAGGCATTCTACCCCCGTGGGGTCTTCCCGTCGCCGTCCCCGCAGCAGCAGCAGCAGCAGCAGCAGCACCTCTGGCAGCAGCAGCAACAGGCAGCTGTGGCAGCCCTGCGGCTCCCCGTCACCTCCCGCTTCGCCCCCCCGGCCACCGGGACCCCCATGGGCAGCCTGGGCACCCGCCTGCCCACCCCTGCCNCTTTGCCCCCCAGGCACCCCGGCCTCGCTTCTTCCTGCCCGGGGAGGAAGGCAACCCCCAGGCCCTGTGCACCCCCGTCATGCCCATGCAGGCGCTGCCATCCCAGAAGGTTCCGGCGCCGCTGCCGCCNGCAGCACGTCCCCCCGCGCCCGCTGTCCTCCGGTGCCGCCCTCCGCCCCGAGGGTCCCAAGGATGGCCCCGCTCCGGACCCTGCGCCGGCCCCAGGGAAGAGCCACCTGAGCCTGGAGGGGGGGCGGCTGCCCTGCGAGGTGCCCGTGGAGCCTGATTTGGATGATGACTTCGGCTCCCACAAGGACTTGGAAGATGATGATGATTTGGCCAACCTTAGCCTGGATCCAGATGTGGCCAAAGGGGACGATGACTTGGACAACTTGGACAGCTTGGAGACGGCAGACCCCCACCTTGATGACCTGCTGAACGGTGATGAGTTCGACCTGCTGGCCTACACTGACCCCGAGCTGGACACTGGTGACAAGAAGGACATCTTTAACGAGCACCTGCGCCTGGTCGAGTCGGCCAACGAGAAGGCTGAGCGCGAGGCCCAGCTCAAGACGGAACCGCCAGCATCTGCCTTGAAGCTCCCCGACCCTGGGGACAGCAAAGATGTGACCCCATCTGTGGAGGACCAGGAGGTGCCCAAGGAAGGATTGGTGTCTGGGATGGGCTTGGGGCTCTCTGCCTGCCCCACGGGCGCTGTGCTGGCTCCTGACCCGGCTTTCAAGGCTCAGGGCGCGGAGGCCAAGGCTGGCTCGCTGCCCACCGACGTCAAGCCCAAGATGGAAGATGGCTGCCTGAAGACCTCGCCCTGTCAGTTCACCGCCCCCGGCCCCGAGCGCCTCCCGTTGCCGGTCAAGTCAGAAGCACTGCAGGGCACGGATAAAATCTCTGCCTCCCTGGGGCTGAGTGTCAAACCTGGCCAGACCCTCCTGAGCTCCAGCACTGGCCCTGCTCGCCTCGGCCTGACTCAGTTCTCCAGCAGTGGCCACACCGGTGTCCCCGTGCTGGAGAAGGATCCCTACAGCGGCCCTGGCCGTGGCCTGGCAGCTGCCCAGCTGGGTGGTCAGAGCAACCCCTTGCTGGAGAAGTTCGAGCTGGACAGCGGAGCCTTGGGGCTGGGCAGTGCCCGGCACTCACCAGCAGATGACTTGGACAAGATGGAGAGCTCGTTGGTGGCCAGCGAGCTGCCGCTGCTCATCGAGGACCTCCTGGAGCACGAGAAGAAGGAGCTGCAGAAGAAGCAGCAGATGTCAGCCCACCTGCCCCGTGGCACTCCCCACCTCCCGGCCCCAGGACACCCCATGCTGCACACAGGGGCGTCCGGGCAGCCTCCTGAGGGGCAGCCACCCCGTCTGGGCACCCCACAGACACCCCTCCAGCTGGGGCTGGTGGCCCGGCCACCGCTGCTGCCGCCGCAACCCCCCCGGCTCAGCACACCCCAGCAGGGCCCGGCTCTGGCCCCCCACATGGGCATGGGCTCTGGGCAGCCCCACGTGCTGTCATCGCCCCACGGCGTGCAGGTGGCCCTGGGGCAGCCACAGCAGAGCCAGCAGCAGGTGCTGGTGCAGAAGCCAATGGCTGGGGTGCAGCCTCCCACCCTGGGCCTGAAGCCCCCCCAGCTTGTCATGCAGCAGCAGTTGGCCAACAGCTTCTTCCCAGACACAGGTAAGGGCTGTAGGTGGTTGTTTTGGGGGAGCACGGGGCCCTCTTGGGTGGGGGGCATAGGGCTGAACGTGCTGTGGTCTGTCTCCCAGCAGACCTGGACAAGTTTGCAGCTGAGGACATCATGGACCCCATTGCCAAGGCCAAGATGGTGGCGCTGAAGGGCATCAAGAAGGTGATGGCTCAGGGCAGCATTGGGGTGGCCCCAGGCATGAACAGGTAACAGGAATGGGGGATGCAGAGGGCACAGGGTGGGGCAGGCAGGTTGCCTTGGTTCTGGCTCACAGCCCATCTCTGTGTGTGTCTCCCAAAGGCAACAGGTTTCCCTGCTGGCCCAGCGGCTCTCGGGGGGCCCAGCTGTCTCTGAGATGCAGAACCACTTACTGGCAGGGAGCGGGCAGGTGAGTGAGGTGCCCAGAGGGGCTACGGGGGTCTGTTGGGGCTGCCAGATGCCAGAACTGCTGTGGCCAGTGGTTTTGTGGCTCACTGAGGGGGTGGGAAGAGGACAGAAATCCACAGCGTGTGTCTCCAACGCTGCCCTTTGTGCCAGGAGCGGAGCGGCACAGACCCGAGCCAGGCTCGCCCCAACCCACCCACCTTCGCACAGGGAGTCATCAGTGAGTACTGACACAGCAGGGCTGGGGTGGCACGGGAGGGGCTTCACCCTGCCCCTGGTGGCTGGGATTCTTGCTGACTTGGGGTCCTTGCTGCCCTGGGGTCCCCACTGATCTGAGGTCTCTGCTGCCCTGGGGTCCCCACTGACCCAGGGTCCCCAGTGACCCAAGCCCTCTCCCCATCCCACAGACGAGGCCGACCAGCGGCAGTACGAGGAGTGGCTGTTCCACACGCAGCAGCTGCTGCAGATGCAGCTGAAGGTGCTGGAGGAGCAGATCGGGGCTCACCGCAAGTCCCGCAAGGCTCTGTGTGCCAAGCAGCGCACGGCCAAGAAAGCTGGGAGGGAGTTCCCCGAGGCCGACGCCGAGAAGCTGAAGCTGGTGACGGAGCAGCAGAGCAAGATCCAGAAGCAGCTGGACCAGGTGGGACCCTGAGTGTGGGTGGGCACCTCATCCCTGTGGTGCAAACGTGATGTCCCCAGTGCTAATGCCTCGCTATTCCCGACTTCAACACTGTGCCATCTGTGTGCCAATGTGATGCCCTCGGTGTAAATGTGCCATTCCTGGCGCTGGTGCCATGCCATTCCTGGCTCTACTGCCCCGCTGTCCCCAGCACTAATGCTGTGCCATTCCTGGTGCTAATGTCCTGCTATTCTTGGTATTAATTCCCTGCTGTCCTTGGCACTAACGCTGTGCCATTCCCAGTACTGATGTCCTTCTATTCCTGGTGCTAATGCCCGGCTGTCCTTGGCACTAACGCTGTGCCATTCCCAGTGCTAATGTCCTGCTCTTCCTGGTGCTAATGCCCTACCGTTCCTGACACTAATGCTGTTCCATTCCCAGCAGTAAAGCCCTGGTGTCTGCAGCACCAATGCGCCACTGTCCCCAGCATTAACCCTGTGCCATTTTTGGTGTGATGCCCCACCGTCCCTGGCAGTAAAGCCGTGCCATTCCCAGTGCCGAGACTGGGCCATTTCTGGCACTATCTGTTCCAGATTGCCATTCCCGGTGCCAATTCTCCTCTCTCCCGGGTACTAATGCTGTGCTGGTTCTGATGCCCCACCATCCCCAGTGCTAAGTCTGTGTTGTCCTCCCTGTCCCTGGCACTAAAACCCTTCCGTTCCTGGCACTGACACCCCACAATCCCCTTCAGGTGCGGAAGCAGCAGAAGGAACACACCAACCTCATGGCTGAGTACCGCAACAAGCAGCAGCAGCAGCACCAGCACCAAGCCTCGGCCGTGATGGCCCTGAGCCCCTCGCAGAGCCCTCGCCTCATGTCCAAGCTCCCAGGGCAGCTCCTCTCGGCCCACGGCGTGCAGCAGCCCGGGGCGGCCGTGGTGGGAGCGCAGGGCCTGGGCCAGCAGCCTGGGCAGCCCGGGGGGCTGCGCCTGCCCCAGGGCGGTGTGTCCATGGCCGTGCAGCAGGGCCTGTCCTTCATGGGACAGCAGCCCGTGGGGAACGCCCCGGGACCCGGCTCCTCCGGCGCCTTCTTCAGCGGGAACCCCGCGCTGCGTGGGCTGGCCGCCGACAGCCGCCTGATGCAGGAGCGGCAGCTCCAGAGGATGCAGCTGGCACAGAAACTGCAGCAGCAGAACATGCTGGGACAGGTGTCACTGCAGCAGCAGCCGGGTGTGATGGGACAGTCGTCGCTGCAGCAGCCAGGTGTGATGGGACAGGTGTCGCTGCAGCAGCCGGGTGTGATGGGACAGGTGTCGCTGCAGCAGCCGGGTGTGATGGGACAGGCAGCCATGCAGCAACAGGGCGTGATGGGACAGGCGTCCATGCAGCAATCAGGTGTGATGGGACAGACGTCACTGCAGCAATCAGGTGTCATGGCACAAGCATCGATGCAGCAACAGGGCGTGATGGGCCAAACCTCCATGCAGCAGCCGAGTGTGATGGGACAGGCGTCCATGCAGCAGCCGCCAGGTGTGATGGGGCAGACGTCGATGCAGCAGCAGGGGGTGATGGGTCAGGCGTCCATGCAACAGCCGGGTGTGATAGGACAGAGCTCGATGCAGCCACAGAGCATCATGGCCCAGACGTCCATGCAGCAGCCGGGTGTGATGGGACAAGCTTCAATGCAACAGGCAGGTGTGCTGCCCCAGACATCGCTGCAGCAGCCAGGCATGATGGGCCAGGCAGCCATGCAGCAGCCAGGCGTGCTGGGCCAGGCCCCAATGCAGCCGACAGCCGTGCCGGGGCAGCCTGGCCTGCTGGGGCAGCAGCAGCAGCAGCCCCCAGCCCCGCAGCCTGGCGCTGGGGCTCAGCCCATGGTGCCGAAGCAGCCGGGGCTGCTGGGCAGCCAGCAGAGCCTCCTGGTGCAGCAGCTCTCACCCCAGCAGCAGCCGGGCGTGCTGGGCCACGCGCCAGGGCTGCAGCACCAGCCCGTGCTGGGCCACCCCCCACCCCAGCGCCAGGTGGTCCTGGCCCCCCACCAGCAGCGGGTGCTGGGCTCTCCCCAGCTGACGCCGCAGACTCCGGGGATGCTGAGCCACCGGCTCGTGCTATCCCAGCAGCTGGGGCAGTCTCGGGCACTGCTGGCCCCGCAGCAGCAGCAGCAGAACTCAGCGGCTGCCCAGCCGGGTCTCTTGGGGCTGGGCCAGGGGCAGCCCTCGATCCAGCACTTTCCGCAGCACGGGGCGGGGGGCCAGGCCCCCTCTGTGCTGCACCTGAGTCAGGGAATGCAGCCGGCCCCGGCGGTCCTGGCTGCCAAGGACCAGCCCGCGGGGATGGATGGCAGCGCCCTGCACGCTGAGGGCGGCGAGAGCGGGGGGCAGATGCACGGGGAGCAGCAGGGAGCCCTCAACCCCCCGGGGCTGGGGGGTCCAGAGCCTCTGGCCCCCAAGCACCAGGCTGAGCTGGGGCAGGGCCAGCAGCTCCTCTTGACCTCCCCGCAGCCAGGTGCCCTGCGGGCAGCCCCCGGGCAGCCGGGTGCCCTACTGGCCCCACCGCTGCAGAGCCCTGGGGCTGTCCCCCCCGAACTGTCCCAGCAGCACGGGGACACGGCCGGGGTGGCGGAGCAACCGCTGGGCTGTGGGACAGGCCCGGCACAGGCCATGGTGCCGGCACCACGGCCCCCAGAGCAGCCGGGCAAGGGGCTGGCAGGGGCTCTGCCAGGGCAGCCACAGCCCCCGCGGCTCCAGAGCCCCGTTCAGCACAAAGTAGGGCCGGCGTCGGGCACGGCCGCTCTCCCTCCGGGTCTCCTGGGGCAGGTGCCGGGGCCGGTGATGGGCCAGATCCGGGCGCAGCTCCAGGGCGTCCTGGCCAAGAACCCGCAGCTGCGGCATCTGACGCCGCAGCAGCAGCAGCAGCTCCAGGCCCTGCTGGTGCAGCGACACCAGCAGAGCCTGCTGCAGCAGAACCAGGCGCTACGGACCCCTGGCCCCTTCCCCGGGCAGGCCCCGGACTACAGCTTGCCTGCCACCCGCCACCCTCCTCGTCCCATGGGGTCCCTTTTCCAGCCCCGGCCGGGTGCCCCAGCAGAGGCACAGAGCAGCTCTGCCACCGAGCCAGGGCGGGCGCTGCCAGGGCAGCCCCCCCAGCAGCCCCTGACTGAGCTGGTTCAGGCAGCTCTGGCTGCCCGTGGCCCCCAGCCCGGCCTCATCCGCCTCCCCACACCACCAGCCCCCTCGCCCCTGGGCTGTGCCCCCCAGCACCTGGCCAGCCCCGAGCAGAGCCCCCAAGAGCCAAAGAAGACGTCACCGGGAATCCCGGCCTTGGCCCCCAGCCCTGCGGCGCCCACGGAGCCGGGGCTGACCCCCACGCCCAGTGGTGCCCTCCCTGAGCCAGCACACGGCCCCTGGGACCCCGAGGTGGACCCAGCCGACCCTGGTGAGACCCACATCAATGGGGCTGTGCCAGAGGGGGCCCCTGCAGCAGGTGAAGCCCCCCAGGTGTTGGTGAAGCAGGAGCCGAAGGAAGAGGCAGCGGCAGTGGCACAGTGTGAGCTGGATGGAGACGAGACAGCGAAAGCAGAGGCCAACGGGGACCCTGGGGACAGCCAAGCCAACAGCCTGCTGGCCCCGGGTGGGCGCTCTGAGGCCGGGCACCTGCTGCTGCAGAAGCTGCTGCGGGCCAAGAACGTGCAGCTCTCGGCGCAGAGCCCAGGCGAGCTCAACGGGCACATGGAGAATCGGAGCGCCGGGACAGAGCCACGGCCGCAGTCCCTGCTGCTGGGCCGGGAGGTGAGCAGGACAGGCTGGACTGGGGGTGTGATGGGTGAGGGGTTGCAGCAGCATGGCTCATGCCTCCTTCTCCCTCCCCAGGACCCCTCCATCGCCAGGAAGCCAGCAGCCACCAAGCCTAAGCGGGTGCAGAAAGGCAACGAGCGGATCCCAGCGTCCCGCAAGAAGCTGCGGAAGGATGAGGGCTTGCGTCCTGGCGAGGCCCTCATGAAGCAGCTGAAGCAGGTATGGCTGCGGGCCGGGGCGTGGTGAGGGGCTGCCTTTGTCCCTGTCCCTCCCTCACCTCTCTGTCCCCAGGAGCTGTCGCTGCTGCCGCTGACGGAGCCAACCATCATGGCCAACTTCAGCCTCTTCGCGCCCTTTGGCAGCAGCCCCATCAATGGGAAGAGCCAGCTCCGGGGCGCCTTCGGCAGCGCCGTGCTCGACAGCGTCCCCGATTACTACTCCCAGCTGCTCACCAAGGTGAGAGGGGCCTTGTTCCCCGGTGTCCCCCTTACGTGGGGGGTCCTGGACCATCCTGCTGTTCTCACCCCACCGTCTCCCCCCCCAGAACAACCTCAGCAACCCACCCACGCCACCCTCCTCGCTGCCCCCCACACCCCCTCCCTCCGTGCAGCAGAAGATGGTGAACGGTGTCACGGCCCCTGAAGAGCTGGGGGAGCAGCCCAAGGACGCTGACCCAGCCTGCGAACCCCACGGCCAGAAAGGTGAGCCTGGCTGGCACGGGGATGGCACAGGGGTGGCACAGGGGTGGCAGAGTCCCTGCAGCTGCCTGTCACCCACCCCCCCTGCCATGACACCCATCCCTCATGTGCAGATGCACCAGCCGTGGAGGTGAAGAGCCTGGACCTGCTGGCAGCACTGCCCACCCCTCCGCACAACCAGACCGAGGACGTCAGGTGAGACCCCCGCCCTAGTGACCCCCCACAAGTGACACTAGCCCTCCCTGGGTGACACCAGTCCCTGACATGTCTGTCCCCACAGGATGGAGAGTGATGATGAGAGCGACTCCCCCGACAGCATCGTCCCTGCTTCATCCCCCGAGAGCGTCCTGGGCGAGGAGCTGCTCCGCTTCCCCCTTCTCAGCGAGGCCAAGCCAGAGCTGGAGGAGCGTGTGCTGTCCCCCATCATCCCCATCATCCCCCGGGCCAGTATCCCAGGTGGGATGGGCTGGAGGGGTCTGTGGTCCATATGGACTGGGCAGGAGGGGGTCTGGGGGATGTGCAGCACAGGGAGGGGGTCTGGAGCATGGATGTCGGGTAGGAAAGGATATGGATGGGGCAGGAGGGGTTTGAGGGAGCCAGGGGAAGGGTCCTTGGGAAGCATGGTCCTGCATTAAATGGCTACCTGGAAACAGAGCAGACAGGAATAAAGGAATAAAGGAGGGATTGATTGGAAAGGCCTTCAGAGGTCACACTCTGGGCTCCAGAGGCTCCTGCCTCAGTGCATCCCAACATGGACAAGGACAGCTCCCAAGTTCTTCCCACTTGGATCTCAGCATCAATTCCCCAAGCAGAAGCCAGGCAAGGATGGAATTTGGCCAAGCTTGCCCCCCTGTCCCCAAGCTTGTGGTTTGCAGTTGTTGGGCCTAGGAGGGTGTGGGTGTCCTTGGAGAGCTGGAGAGGCTTTGTTGTGTGTGTGTGAGCATGAGAGAACAGCACTGAACGAGCTCCAGGGAACTGCAGAGTGACACTGGGCAGGGCAGGATTTGAAAAATAGAAGAGTTGAAACCTAAGGCATCAGTGGGATGTGAGGGAAAGGGTGGAGGATTCCCTGCAGGTATCTGGGGCAGCTGGGCAGGCTCATGGGCGGCAGTCATTGGGGTTAGGTGTGCACAGTTCTGACCCTGGCTCTGATCCCCTCTGCCCACACCAGTGTTCCCCGACACAAAACCCTATGAGGTCGCAGAGCCCTTTGGGGCTCCCCCAGGGAAGGTGGGGGCAGCAGGCCCAGGAGCCCCGTGGGAGAAGGGCAAGAGCAGCGAGGTCTCCGTGATGCTGACGGTGTCTGCAGCAGCTGCCAAGGTGAGCGAGGGCATGGGGGGCATTCGAGACCCTCAGGATCCCAACGGTGACCCAACACAGTGGCACCTCAGGCACCCTGGGCTCATCCTGCCCTCCTCTCACCTAGAACCTCAACGGGGTGATGGTGGCCATGGCCGAGCTGCTGAGCATGAAGATCCCCAGCTCCTATGAGGTGCTGTTCCCTGATGGCCCCGTGCGAGCAGCCGTGGTCGAGGCCAAGAAGGTGGAGACAGATATGGCTGGTGAGTGTTCACCTTGTCCCCGTTCACAGCCCCCCGTGTCCCCAGGCTGGGACCCCCGTGACATGGGGCTGTCCATCCCTCTCGTAGGAATGCTCGGAGGGAAGGAGAAGGCGCTGGCTGGGAAGGTGCCCGACAGCAGCTCCGAGTGGCTGAAGCAGTTTGATGCGGTGCTGCCAGGGTACAGCCTCAAGGGCGAGCTGGACCTCCTGACGCTGCTCAGACAGGTCAGGGTCGTGTAGGGGTCCCCTGGGGCTGGGAGCCTGGGAGGGGGTGGGTATTGGGGTACCCATAGGGCTGTGGCTGTGTGGGGATACAGGGGCGGGGGCTCCTTGGTGCATGGTGGTCCCTGTACTCACCCCGTGGTTGCAGGGAGTTTTTTGGGTGCTGAGTCTCCCAGGAAGGAGTCCAGAAGGTCCTTGCAGGGTTGGGGGCATGTGGGGTGCTGAGAGGTCCTTGCAGGGCCCCTAGAAGGGCCAAGGACCCCTCCCTGCGATGCACAGGGAGGTTGGGGGTGGTCCCCATCCCTGCAATGTTCTGACCCGTGTCCCCCTCCCCACGCCGCAGGAGAGCCCTGCGCCCGAGAAGACCCTTCACCACTGCTACGTCAACAACGTCTCCAACCTGGACGTGCGGCAGCTCTCTGTCCTGCCCCAGGAGCCCTCGCCCCCGCTGTCCCCTTCCGTTCCCTCCCCATCCAGCCCCGCTGAGCCCACCAGGGTCCCCGACCCCGAGGCGCCCCACGAGGCAGCCCCGGCCCCGTTGTCACCGCTGCCGCCGGCCCCCTCGCCAGCCCCCCAAGGGGAAGGGGCCGCAGCTGCCCACTCGCCTCCCCGTTTCAAGCCGCGCTCGCGGCCTCCGGAGGACGGGGACGAGGCGAGGCCGCGGCTGAAGAAGTGGAAGGGGGTGCGCTGGAAACGGCTGCGCTTCCTCGTCACCATCCAGAAAGGGGGAGCCAAGCGCGACGGTGACAAGGAGATCGCCGAGTTCATCGACAAGCTGGGCACCACGCTGCGCCCCGAGAAGGTGCCGCAGGACCTGCGCAAGTGCTGCTTCTGCCACGAGGAGGGCGACGGGGCCACGGACGGGCCGGCCCGCCTGCTCAACCTCGACCTCGACCTCTGGGTCCACCTGAACTGCGCCCTGTGGTCCACGGAGGTGTACGAGACGCAGGGAGGGGCCCTGATCAACGTGGAGGTGGCCCTGCACCGTGGGCTGCTCACCAAGTGCTCCCTGTGCCAGAAAACCGGCGCCACCAACAGCTGCAACCGCATCCGCTGCCCCAGCGTGTACCACTTCGCCTGCGCCATCCGCGCCAAGTGCATGTTCTTCAAGGACAAGACCATGCTGTGTCCCCTGCACAAGCTGAAGGGGCCCTGCGAGCAGGAGCTCAGCAGCTTCACCGTGTTCCGCCGCGTCTACATCGAGCGGGACGAGGTGAAGCAGATCGCCAGCATCATCCAGCGCGGGGAGCGGCTCCACATGTTCCGCGTGGGCGGCTTGGTCTTCCACGCCATCGGGCAGCTGCTGCCACACCAGATGGCCGATTTCCACAGCGTCACGGCCCTCTACCCCGTGGGCTACGAGGCCACGCGCATCTACTGGAGCCTGCGGACCAACAACCGCCGCTGCTGCTACCGCTGCACCATCTGCGAGAACAACGGGCGCCCCGAGTTCGTCGTGCAGGTCATCGAGCAGGGCCTGGAGGATCTTGTCTTCTCCGACTCCTCGCCACAAGGTGAGGATTTAGGAGGTGCCAGCGTCTGGCCTTTGTCCCAGTAGCTGAGCCACACCAGAATACGCCAGGGGTGGTGGAAGGTGGCTTGAGGTCCCCACTGGGTCCCCATGTCAGTGGCACTCAGTGCTGTGCTCTGGTGACAAGGTGGTGGTTGGTCACTTGATGGACCAACTTGGACTTGATGATCTTGGAGGTCTTTTTCAGCCTCATTAATCCTGTGGCTCTCCCTTCCCTTGGCAGCTGTCTGGAACCGGATCATCGAGCCGGTGGCGATGATGAGGAAGGAGGCCGACATGCTGCGACTCTTTCCTGAGTACCTGAAGGGCGAGGAGCTCTTCGGCCTCACGGTGCACGCGGTGCTGCGCATCGCCGAGTCGGTGGGTCCCGGGGTGGGTGGGGGTCTCTCCTCCATTCTGGGGGTCCACCCTGCTGGGAAAGGGCCCAGTGGCTGTGCTGGTGCTGCCTCTTGACCCCCCCTGGTCCTTCCATGTCCCCCTCTGCAGCTGCCGGGCGTCGAGAGCTGCCAGAACTACCTGTTCCGCTACGGGCGCCATCCCCTGATGGAGCTGCCGCTGATGATCAATCCCACTGGCTGTGCCCGCTCCGAGCCTAAGATCCTCACCCACTACAAGCGGTAAGTGGGGCTGGAATTCACTGGGACAGCTGGGATCCCTGCAGATCCCTCAGCTCTAACCCCTCTCGTTCCCCCCTGGAAGGCCTCACACCCTGAACAGCACAAGCATGTCCAAGGCCTACCAGAGCACGTTCACGGGCGAGACCAACACGCCCTACAGCAAACAGTTCGTGCACTCCAAGTCCTCCCAGTACCGGCGCCTGAAGACAGAGTGGAAGAACAATGTGTACCTGGCTCGGTCCCGCATCCAGGGGCTGGGGCTCTACGCGGCCAAGGACATTGAGAAGCACACGATGGTCATCGAGTACATCGGCACCATCATCCGCAATGAGGTGGCCAACCGACGGGAGAAGATCTACGAGGAGCAGGTGGGGCTCTGGGGGCTGTGTGGGGACTTGGGCAAGGTGTGGAGGGGCGTGGGTGGCGTGTTGGGGGTTCTGGTGGAACATGGAGGGACTTTGAGGAGGACATGGGGGGAGGTGGATGGGATGTTGGGGTTTGGGTGGGATGTGGGTGGACTTGGGTGGGATGTTGGAGGCTCTAGCAGGACACAGGGGTACTCAGGTGGGATGTTGGGGACTCAGGTGGGATGTGGGTGGACTTGGGTGGGATGTTGGAGGCTCTGGCAGGACATGGAGGGACTCGGGATGTGGAAGGACTTGGGAGGAGTATTAAGGATTCTGGTGGGACATGGAGGGTCTCAGGTGGGAGATGGAAGAACTCGTATGGGATTTGATGGTCTCCAGTGGGACATGGGGTGGTGGATGTCGACTCAGGTGGGATATGGGGACCTCAGTGCACCCCTCAACTCCCTCTCCTCCTCCACGGCAGAACCGCGGCATTTACATGTTCCGCATCAACAACGAGCACGTCATTGACGCCACGCTGACGGGGGGCCCGGCCAGGTGAGCACGGGGGGCTTCGGGGTGGTGGGACGCCCCCAGAGGGAGCCATGACGTCTGTCTGTCCTGCCCCAGGGTTGGTACTGACCCCCCTCATCCCCCAGGTACATCAACCACTCGTGTGCCCCGAACTGCGTGGCCGAAGTCGTG
This sequence comes from Erpornis zantholeuca, assembly GCA_013400515.1. NCBI lineage: Eukaryota > Metazoa > Chordata > Aves > Passeriformes > Timaliidae > Erpornis > Erpornis zantholeuca. Next base: position 34,110 of record VZTN01003881.1, read on the forward strand.
ACCTTCGACAAGGAGGACAAGATCATCATCATCTCCAGCCGGCGCATCCCCAAGGGGGAGGAGGTCAGTGGGGGACTGAGGGGGTGCCGAGGGGGTCCTGGGGGGCTCAGGGAGGGGGGGCTGAGGGCGGCAGGGCCCAGCTCTGCGCTTTGGGTGACTCCCCGCTCCCTCCCAGCTCACCTACGACTACCAGTTCGACTTCGAAGACGATCAGCACAAGATCCCCTGCCACTGTGGAGCTTGGAATTGCAGGAAGTGGATGAACTAACTGGGAAAAAGGGGCTGGGGGCTGCCACCCCTGCCTCAGAGACCTCGCCGAGCCCCCCAGGGCTGCAGGAGGTGCCAGGGGCGGCCGGGCACTGAGGGAGAGCGGCGGCTGCAGCGCTGCCGGCCCTGCCCGAGCGGGACGGACGGACAGATGAACTGGCAACTCAGGGTTTTCTTTGCTTCGTCCTGCGAGGAAAAAAAAAAAACAAAACAAAAAGCAGTGGGGAGGGGCTCAGAAATGCCTCCCTCACCACCCCTCGCCTGCCTCCCTCTCGGGGGAGCCACGGGGGAGCAGCAGCAGCAGCGCCGGGCCCAGCGCGGCCGGAGCGATAGTGCGGAGCCGGTCTGGATAATAACGATTATTTTATTTTATTTTTATTTTATTGGTTTTTTTTGTTTCTTTTTTTTTTCTTTTTTGGTTTTGTTTTTCAGGTTGTTTTGTTTTGTTTTTTCTTTTATTTTTTTTTTTTTTTTTTTTTTTTTATAATTAATTATTTTTGTTGCCTAATTCCNTTTTAGAAACTAATAATATTTGCTCGCTAATTACCAAGGTAACACAGACTCCTTGAGCTCGACAATCCGGGCTCTGCCCCGCCCGATGTGGCGGCCAGAGCTCGCTCGGTTCCTTTGATCTCTTTTTTGTTTGTGCGTGTGGACGAGACCCCGGAGCGGCGGCGGGATGCAGCCAAGACCCCGACAGACACAAGGAGCTTCTGCACCCAAACCTACCTCATTTTAAGTGTTAGATTTGTTTCTTTTTATTTGTTGTTGTTTTTAAATGTGAGCCCCCTCCATCCCAACCTGGCCTTCCCTCCCCCTCCCCTCCCTCTCCCCCGGGGTTTTTTTTGGGGGGG
>VZTN01003883.1:984-35785 GCA_013400515.1 Erpornis zantholeuca
TATTTTCTCAGTATATACACCATTGGTACAAGTGAGTCATCCATGCCACATCTTCCCCCCCCCAGAAAAAGTGTGTAAATCTGGCCAGCTTGTTTAAAACCTTCTAGAAGGACTCTACTTGGTGTAGGATCTCAGAAATCTCAAATTTGTAAGGAACTGGGCAAAAAAATACAGTGAAAACACCATCCCTGATAAGTAGCCATCGAATTTAAGATACAGAATGGCTGTACAAGCTGTGCAGGTTATACCATTTTACTGTAAATTTTATGTTGGCATTCATTATCTTAACAAAAAGACCTGAACCCATAATTCTCCAGTTCACTTTAAATACATGTATTACCCTGCTGCATCAGTGTAACACATTTCAGCCATCTTTCTTTCTTTCTTGATGTCCCTATTCCTTTAGAAAGAAAGCCTTTTACAGTTCAGGTGCACTCCAAAGAGTGGCCTCTGAATCTGGAGTTTGAGGTGTGGTGATAGATCATCTGATAGGCTTCCAAACTGAGCAGGTCACAGTAGGAAAAGTTTCTTCTGGTAAAATGCTTAAGATACAAATAAAATGAGGGTTACCTTTAGGTTATGCCTACATTTAGACATTGTCCTGGGAAAGGTAAGGAAGGACCTTCTGCATTAGATGAGCTATCTCTCCAGTAAGTGGTTCCAGTCCTGGTGGATAGCAGTGACCTCTGGCTACCTGCACAAGCACTCTGCTGATAGCATAAATGAAGTTGGCTCTGATTTATTCAGGGCTCATATTTATATGGCCCTTATATGCTCCTGAAACACTCCCCACAGAATTTACTTTTCCAGTGAGTTTGTATATATACTCCCACACATATGTGAAAGTGTATCTTGTATCACACAAATGCACAGGTATATTACTAGCAAAAAGCAATTGTCTTCTTTTATGAGATGATCCATTCCCCTCAGTAGCCTGACTCTTCTACAGGAAACTCCCCTGACTTTGACTTCTGACTTCAGATATGATGCAAAAGTCTGTTTAATACATATTTGAGGGTTGTCCGTTGGCATAGATCATAATCCTGACTTCTCAAATCAACTTTAGAGGAATTACTAGATTTAAAATGATCTGCTCTGTGTCCAGACTGTGCCTAGGAAAAATGTATTCCTTAATTATAAGAATCCTCTGGTAGGTTTCACCATAATGTTCTTAAAAAAGGACACAGAATTCTATGTAAATAATGTAATAAAATAAATTCAGTGGTATGGTTGAGTCATCCAGGCCAGAAATCAATAGGTTAAAACAAGCAGAATAACATACAGTTCTCTATCATTTTGATAGCCTGAAGATCCATTAAAGTATTTTCATAATTTCAGTTCTACTACTAATTGAGTTTACAACTCTCGCTATAAAACTCTTTCAGAGAGCTGATCAAAGTGAATTCAAAGACCTCCACTACTAAATAAGAAAATACTTTGTGTTGCCAAGTTTCTGGGAAAAATATAAGTGAATGATAGCCAAAGGAATTGGATATTTTTCTTCTAGTTACCAAAGCATATTTTAAAACTGCCTTCTGCTAATAATTTCTGCTTGAAATATTTTCTTTTATAGCTGGATCTTAGATTCCTTTCTCTTTGTCAAACACTTAGGCTTCAAGTTTAAATATGCAAGAACACAGAGCACAACAAAAGAACACACTAATCTTACTCTGTCAAAAGCAGATCCTCTTTCTTATTCCCCAAGGCCAGACAAAACAGAGCTGGGCTAAAACATTAAATACAGTGAAGCAAGCATACATATTTTCTTATCTCTTGCTAAAACACAGACCTGATATGTAAGAAAAAATACTCCACACAATCTTTTCTTCCTCCCAGTTTCTGCTGATTGCAAAAACAAACAAGTAAACACATTCCCTTAAAACCACATGAGCAAATTTTCAAAGACTTTTCAATGCAACCCTTAATTTTTCTGGAATGGGTAGAACCACCTGCCATTCTGCTGCACACATGGCTGGTAACCTGTGCATTGCCAGTCTTATGGAAATCTATGAAATGGTGTGCTCAGTTGTGGCTCTAATCATGTTCTTCCCTTGGTAAAATAAGTCCTTCAATAAATTGAGGTCCTTTGGACTTTCAGCCCCTTGTCTCACTTGCAAGTATATTCACATAAACAATTGTAGATAAAACACGGAATGTCTTTTTAAAGGCAAACCATTTTCCTATTAAATATTGCATATAATGCATCTTTTTAAAGATGCTTTTTCTTTTATATATTTACTCCAGGAAAGTGTAGCCTTGAACACTGTGGCCTGCTGGACAAATTTCCTTGGAAGTATAACTGAAAAACTAGAGTTCTTAAAAACCTATTATATGCAAGGAGACACAAGGGTAAAGAAGAAACTCATCATTACAGCTGAAGCTCTGTAAGTCAATTATTGTCTCTATTGTACTTTCAGTGTATCAGCTTAACAAGGTTTCAGGTTTTTTGTTTTTTTAATTATAATTATTAAGAACAAAATTCTGGTCTTGCACACCCAGGAAAATAATACTTCCATTCTACTAAGATGGAAGTGTAAACATGTAGTATTATGGATGAGTAACAACAGCAAGATGAATTTTCAAGGGAAAAAAAAAAAAAACAACAAACCAAAAGAGTTGAAACCATGGGAGAAGAACTATCTGATAGTATCATTGTTCAAAATGGAGTTCACTAGGTTCAAGAAAGACCTTTCTGCAATGGAAACCAAATTAGCAGTCCTATTTTGAAGTCCTATTTTCTGTGACCTCACCTATCATGAAAATGCTTCTGGTGCAAAATTTCTGCAGGATTAATAAGATACATTTTTCCTTTATCTGTTACGAAAGAATACCATCAGGCCTCAAGAGCGATGTGTTATCATATACCACACTGCACAGACAGCTCAGTGTAAAAGAGTAATCCAGTCTTCCAAATTAGCAGCCCAAGGATGTTCTGAGGGGCTTGTATCAGGAATAAGGATGATATGGAAAGGAATGAGCACACTTATTTTGTTTGGTGGTTTTTGCTACCATATATAGGTATATGCTATGCAGCAAAAACACATGCATCTGTGCACATGCCTAACAAGGCACAACGGTCTGAGGAGGGTTTCTCACTTTATATAAAGTTTCTTCTCAGCAGAAAGCAAAATGAGTCACTAATATCTGCTATTGCTCTCTTTGCATGAATTAAGCCATCTTTCTACCCTGCTTTCCCCTCTTCTTGCCTGAAATATTCAGTGCTGTCATTTCAATACTCAGATGATTACATCTAATCATTAGAAATTACTAAAAAAATTTTTGCCTGAGACACAATGTTTGAGTGATTGTCACATCAAATCTCCAGTTATTATCCAAGTACACATCACAAATATATTGCTACTCCAAAATAACTCAAAGCTGAAAGAGTGTAAACTGCCATTTTTTTTTTTTTTGGTTGGTTGAAGAAGATAGGGGAAAAGAGAATGCATCAAGCTACAAACAGAATACTACTTTTTTCACAAAAACATCTGATGCGATGCAGATGTTCTCCCAGTTTGTGCATCTTCTTTGATGAAAATGAAAGCAAAAGTTTTAAATTCTTTTTCCCAAAGCATATAACTGAAAAGCTGATGGTGGCATTGAAATCATTACAATGATGAGAATACAGACTGAAAAAAATGTCTGAATTTAGTCAGCTAGAGCACAAATCTTCTTTTAAATTTTACCAACCAAGATGCTAAGAAACAAATACTTAAGTGCCTGAGCTTTTTGGGAATAAAAGTTTCGAAAAGCACATAACACAATTGTATGCAGATTCAGTCTTACTGGAGATTATGCAATTTTCTACGAGAAAAATAAATGACAAGTTGTTTTGGATAGTAAAGGTGATTAGTTTACACATGCAAACTAATGAGAGTTGTGGGACTATGGAATATACTGTGACTAATATCTAAGGAATAAAGATATCTAAAATTAAGATATTCTCAGAACACCTGGTTTAATACCCTTTGTTCAGGACTCCAGCTAAAACTCGTTGAAAGAAGAAAAAAGGATACCATAACGCATTCACAGTGTTCCTCTGGTCTGGAATCTCCTATCAAACTGAGGCACAAGCCTTTCTCCTTTGAAGTAGTTCACCCACTTCATGGGTGAATGCATGAAGGGAACATAAAAAATTCAACAGATTCTCAGCATAAGTGCTACAGGTTTGTGAACCAAGTACATTTTTCCAGAGGCAAATTTGAATTCTGCTGAAACCTCTAAGATCAAATCAGTAAGCATTGAAGTAACCTGGGGAATTAGAGGTAAAAGTAACTACAGACCTTGGGTTGTGTTTTGCACACCATTGATAGTGGTCTGTGGAGAATTCATGGGTCGATGGCAGGACCCATCCTTGGTCCCAGTTCTCTGAAGGGAAGAGGTGGTGAGAGAATCGGGACAAAGAAGGATGTAGAGGATGCAGCAGAGGAACAGAACAGATGGGCGTGGGAGACAAAATGCGGCGCAAAAGTGACAGCACAATCATTGCATTCTAGACAACTAAAAATACACAAATACATTTATATTTGTTTCCCTTGCTGCAGTTGCCAGAAAGATGTCACATAATCACAAGTAAAAGGTGAGATGGCACATGCAAAGAGAAGTCACGATGAGTGAGATGCATCAGCCGCTTTCTTCTTTAAAGGATGCTCCCACCTCTGAAAGCCAGAAGGCCTGTGGCTTTGGAATTTTGTGGACCCATGTGGGAAAGGAATTTTTCCAGTTCTTTTGTGATGTTTTGAGAGTGTTAGCAGGGTTGCCTTGGACAAGCTCAGCTGTTATAACAGGTATAGGAAAAAAGAACAATTTCTAAGATGTGAGATATGGAAGATCTTCAAGCTGAAATCTTACACAGCAGGAATTGTAAAGTAACAAATTAAAAGTTTTAGTTTGTGAACAGAATCATTGCAGATGCCAAAAATTAAGGCTTCTTTATAGCTACATGAATATAGTTATCATAAAACAACTCAGATGCAAACTGCTTTATTCAGTGGTTAAAAAGCCATCAGATAAATGGGGAATGAACCAGTGCTTTTTCTCAACCCTCAGCTATACCTCATGTTGACTCAACCTCATGTTGACTAAATACAGTCACAGTTTGAAAAGGGCCACAACTTCAGCATGCTCTGAAAGAAAAATCATTACTTTATAATTTCTCTACAAATGCAGTTAGCGTGCCCACTATAGAAAGGAGTGTATAGGTGGGAATAAATTTGCATTTGCTGAAATTAATCAAAAACTACACCCTCAAGTTGCTGATCATGAGTGGAAACTGGTTCAAGTGGGCTTCTGTGTTTTGTATTCTCCCTGAATCAGCTGAAAACATTTTCCTAGTTTGTATGTTGCACTGGCTGCCTGGAGTTCTCAGTTTAGGATCAAAAGTTCTTTGCCCTTGGTCTATCTTCCTTTATTTTAAAAGAAAAAAATAAAGACACTGACAGGAGCAGTGAAAGAATCCATCATAATTTAATGGAAGTTTTTTTATAGCTGAGGTGTTTTAAGGACACAACAAAGATAAACTCCACAAAAAGAGATAGTATCTTTTACTGGATCAACAAATACAGCTGGAAGGGTATACAGATCTGGAGAGATGAGTGCCCTCCTCCTAGTTTAAAATAGGAACAGCCAGCTGGTCTAAAATATTTATTTACAAATTGAATATATATATTAAAAAGTATTGCATTTTAGAAAGTGGAATCTTAACAAAAGAATGATATCTTTTTGAGAAATAAGGACAAATATTCTGGATAATTGATAGCTAAAGGATATATTTCATCTAATTTAAGTAAGTTTAAGACTGTTAGTTTTACTGTGTTTACATCATTTTTGATTTCAGATGTTTCACTCTATGAGTTTAAGCTGTCTCATTCAACTGAAGCATATTGGGTCTCCTTTCAGCTACAATATGGGAGAAATACAAGGGACATGTGTTAGTCTATAGCTTTTCTCATAGAAAACTTTGTCTCCCAAATATGTTTGGTGAGAAGATCCTACGGCTTTCTTATAATATCACACATTTTTGAGTGCTATATGCTGCTTTCTTTTGATGTCAGATTCATCAGTATTTATTTCCTTTTCCTTTGCCCTAGACATCACAGCCATTTCTTACTAAAACATATATGTATTTCCAGGATTATTATTTTCCCAAATTGTGGTAATATCTTGTCCAAGATTTTGTCCAGGATGGAGCTGAGGTTTTTTTTTTGCAGAACCCATGAGGTAGTGAAGCCTGAAGCTGTGTAGGCTCATCTGGGTTGTTATCCCATACAACCTCAGGTCACTGCTTGGGGCAGGAAGTAAGGGATTCTTCTTCCAAGAAGAAGGTGGGGATGGCTCACAGTTGAAGAAGAAACCGTGAGGCACAGAGGGTCTGTCCACCACTAGTTTTCATTGATCAGGGCTTGCGAGCACTTTTGCTTGTAAAATCATCCTCTTTTATACACTTTTGTTGCCAATTTTGTTGCGGCTACTGTTCATTTTTCTTATCTCATTGCTGTTTCCAGTAAATTGTTCTCATCTCAGCCTGGGATCTCTGCCTTTAGAGGCTCCCACTGGAGAGGTGGGGAGAGGAGGAGTGGCTTGTTATTTGAAGTGCTGTTCCTGAACCAGGACAGCCCTAACATGGGGCTGTGTTTCCACCCCCAGCATGGTTGGCTCCAGGTGTCCTGCACATGCCTCCTGGTGAAACCACAACATATCTGAAAACTAGTCAGACACAATCTAAATGCAGAAAATACAATCTGTGCTCTCGAGAGACAGAAAGCAATTGTGGCTCAGTAAGTTATTTTTGCCACGACTAGCAAAACATTGCAGACCTTTTGTTGCCCTGGTCTTAGGCCTCGTCTAGGCTTGCTGTGGCTACAGCTGGGTTCAGCTGCCGAAAGGGGTAGCACCTGCGGGCTCTCCAGTTTTAGCTTTTCTTATGATCCCCAGTGGCACTGTCCTGGCCAAGGCTGGAGTCAGCAGGTGACACACAGCATCCCGAGTGCAGAGCTAAGGCTGGGGGAGGCCTTTGTGCCACTCTGTGGCTTTGGGTGAGAGCCTCCCAGAGGGAAGTGGGGGCTGTGCAAAAACACACCAACCAAACAAAAGTAGCCCTAAGCGGAAGATCAAAGAGAAAAAAAAATCCCTGTCGTGATCTTCATGTTGTTTCCAGGCAAGACCTCAGTGTGCTTATTGCTATCCCCTCCTATTCTCCCCTACTTTCTCTGGGAAGACTGAAACTCTCACCCTCAGGATGGAAAGGGATACAAGAAGGATGAGCACTACACCACTACATGACAAAAATAAACACCAGGAAACGTGGGGTTTTTGTTGGTTTGGTTTGTTTGTGTTTTTGTGGCTTTTTGTTTGGTTGTGGTTTGTGGATTATTGTTGTGTTTTTTTTTTTTTTGTGTGTACATTAATTTAAATGGTATTATTAGAATTTTCTGTTTTAAGAACTAAGCCATGTTTTTAAGTTTGATAAAACAGATTGTTCTGACTGAACACTGACATTTCAACCTATGTATGTTTTTTCCCTTTTGCACACATCGAGATTTTGAGCCTAAAAAAGAAAAGCAGATTCAAACACACAAGAGAAAAAAATTCTGCTTTTGCATTCTAGATAGTTAGAAAATAATTCCTTGATTTAGCAAAAGAGAGGAGAAGGTAGAAAAAGGGTCCTCAGGAGGACTTAAGAACTAAATATTGTTGCAGAAGATCTGTGGGCTGGGCCCTTATTTGGCCCTTCACCAGACATCAGCTGTACCTCAGTTTTCTGGGCATGTGATTGTAACACATATGCCATGCTTCACTTCTCAGCCTTTTAGATATAATCCAGCACAACGTTGTGGTTTTTTTTTTTTGGTTTTTTTTTGTTTTTTTTCATAAAGGTAAGAATAATAATCAGCCTTGTAATGGGGATGAAGTAAACACATGCTATTCTGTTTTGCTCATTCTTTTCCAGTTCAGGAGAGATTTTTCCGTTGATTTTCAATAGCTATGGTGGAGAAGAGACTTCTAGGCAAAAATTAGAACATAAAGGGATTAAATTATGAAGGACTTGTTAAGAATGCAGTATTTGTAAAGTATCATCTTGCACACTCCCAAAATGTGAGGACAATCTTGAGTCTTGTGTATGGTACTTTAATGTGTTTAAAGGCAAATACTTACAGACTGTGCTGACAAGCTGGCAAATTTTAGCCTGGCAAACAACAACTTTGAAATTAATTTGAATGTTCACAGTGGATAATGAGCTAAATGTGAGTTCACAAAACAGAGATTTAGAAGTATAAGGAGGGAAATCTTTAAAATTAGGGGGCAATATGATCTTCCTATAGGTGCAAGAATCCATGTGGAATGCAGTGCTCTTGGTGGTAGCTGATATTGGACAAAGTTTGTAGAAAATACTGGAGAATGATTAAAAGATTTGGAAACAGGCCCCTTGAGGGTTTTAATCTGTTTATCAAAGACATAAAAGGGATAAATTTAAGCAGGATGGTGTACATGCTCGCATGTGTGGGTGAATGACTGTCGTGCATCCTGGAAGTATCTCCTGGCAAGCAAAACTTTGATCAAGGGTTCTCTAATATAGGAGACAAAAGTGTAACAAAATTCAATGGCTGGGAGATGAAGCAAGACAAATTTAGAATGATAGAATAAGGCCCCATGTTTAACAGTGAAGATAATTAACTAGTGAGTACTGTGTTGAAATTGTGGTTGATTTTCTCTGGAAATTTTAATTAAGACTCAGCATAATTTTCTCACCACACTCTTTTAATGCTGCAGGAATTACTTCTCTTAAGTCATATAATCTTTGTTGTTTGACAGGTCAGCTTAGATGATGATGATGATAATTTTTTTTGTTTTTCTGGCTTTGCCATCTGTGTCGAATAATCATTTATCTTCTCATTTTTCCTCATACAAATATTTTATTTTATCATTTCTCTTCTAAACTCCCTGTCCCTGGATGCAACCCCTACTTTCTGTCTTCTGTGGCTTTCACTCTCTTCTCTTGGGCCCTTCACATTGCAGACCCCTGTTCACATCAGCATTTTGGTTCTTTGGCTCACTACTCCAATGAAAGCAAGTCAGTAGATTCAAGCTGTAAGAGGTTAATAATATTTTGCCAAAAGTATTACCTCCCCACATATCTAATGGCTAACTTGCAGACCTATACATTAGGGAACTGAGAGTAGGCTAGAAGTGATTAGAAAAATTATTTCCATGTGTAAAGCTTTTATGGCTTTGATTTTATGAATTGCCATGTTATTTTACAAGGGATCTATCTCTGGAACCTCTGTCTCCAGTGGTCCCCAGTGAGACAGAAAAATGTAAATGAATTCATTTCCTTTTTTTAGCACTCTTAGAATGGTCTTGTTTTAAAAAGAAAGTAAACTGTTACTAGAGCAGAAATGCTGCTCTGATACAAGTTTTCTGAACAGTAAGTGGATGAGGATCCAAATTAGGACACAATCACTGTGTCAGGTGCAATAGTAGCAACCAAACAAAAGCATTGCATAGCCTTAGGTCTGGCAGTCTGTTAAGTGAATTTGTATGCACACAAGAAGTGTCTTTTTGAAAGATGAAGATGCCCAAGAGAGAGACTTTGGAAAGGTTTTACAGCCATTTAATAGTTAAAGACATTATTTGTTCAATAACAAAAGAAAAAGGCTTAGAGAGCAATCAGATTTTCATGGACAAAAGCTAGGCTCTTGTCCTGAGGGGAGAAAGGATCACAGGCAGTGATTTTTGTGTGTGTCAGGAAGAGATGCAAAAAAAGGGTTTGACAGCTGCAGAAGCACAAGAAGAGCTGCTCATTCTATCTCATCTATTTTGTATGCTTTTTTATTCCATTTTATCTGAGTATGATTTCTAGCTCTTTCCTCCTCTCGCTAATGAATGTTTCATTCCTTTTTTACACTCCTCCTAGCAAAAAAAAAAAAAAAAAAATTGTTCTTCATGCACCATTCTCATTTTGGTCACCTTTGTGTCCACGAGAGTGCTGTAGTCTCCCCTGTAGTCCAATGCATGTGTGTTACCAGCTGTGCAGGGGCTAGTGAGTGTTGCATCCACGGCAGGGTGGTGGTGCCACCTTCAAACAGCGCTGCCAGGACACATGTGCACACAGTATAGCTCCAAATAAGAGTCAACAGCAAAGAGCCAGGAAGGATTATTGTGTGGGGTTCCAGTGGTGGATTATTGCTGCCACACACACGTGAATGGGGCCAGGAACAAGAACTCAGAACAGTGGAGGATCAGGGTTTAAGTACGGGGGGCGGTAGTGATGCCTTAAATGGTTACTTAGAAAGAGAGACTGGACAGGAAAAAAGCAATAAAGGAGGTATTTATTTGAAAGGTTTTCAGATGTACACTTTTGGCCTCCAGAGGGATCCCAAGATGGACGACAGGTCACAAGTTCTTCACACTTTTACATCAGCATAAATTCACCAACCAGAACCCAGCCAATGATGGAATTTCCCCAAGCTTGCCCCCCTCTCCCCAGGATGATGGTTTACAGTTTCTTGGGCCTAGGATGGTCTGGGTGTCCTTGGAGAGCAAGCTGGAGAGGCTTTGTTATGTCTATCTTAGTATAAGAGAACAGCACTTAGCAAGCTACAGGAAACTTCAGAGTTACACTAGCAGTACAGGATTTGAAAAATGTAAAAGTTAAAACCTAAGGCATCAATAGAGGTGGGGAGAGAGCATCAGAACCAATGGTTTGAGGGCAGGGGGCAGGGCACAGGTGGGGTTAGGGTATGGAAGGCAATGAGGGGGGTGGAGATAGAGGAGGTGTCTGAGGAACAGAGGTCTGTGGGGGGAGTAGGAACACTCTGGAACAGGGATGGGGGTGGCCCACGGGGTGATTGAGGGAGCAGAACAGGGGTACATTATCATAACAGAACAGGGTATCCCTGGGAAAAGCCTGTTCCTGTCACTCCCTCTTCCCAGGGGAGCTCCCACAAGTGAGAGCTGATTACAAGCATGAACATCCCCCTCTCTGCCCTGAAGGCAATGATACTTGTCAGCAAATAAAAGTAGCTAAATGTTCCCCTAGTAGCGTAAACACTGCCTCAAATTCCCAAAGGGCTTAAAACATATTTGGTTCTCCAGTTTGGTTCTCTCATGATTTTGATTTCTTCTGCTCTTCAAAACTGCCCTAAGAAATCTCTCTGAAGATGTGCCCATGTGGTAATTTTGTGGCCAGAGCTGGGTGCGGATTGGGAAGAACATCTCAAAGAGAGAACTCCAAGAATTACAGCAGTGCCAATACAAGGGGACAGATACTAATCTCCAAGCTATCTTGCAGTTTAACTATTTCTTCCAACTTAGTGTACTACTGCTTTGGAAGGAAGTTGAAGGGACAAGATGATGAAACAATACTAGTTTTGCATGAGACAAAGCAACCTTATTCAGCCACGAGGTTGTAATATGGGCTAAAATATGTCCCTTATTTACTTATGTCTCCTATTTATGTGAAAAAACCTCCCATAACCCCAAGCAGAACAGAGAGCCTCCCCTGAAAAGCACATAGATGTAACTGCAGCAACACTTACTTTATGTTTTTAGTAGTTTAGTCCATTCAGGAGTTGGCTTAAGCCAAATGGTTAAACTGAATCTTCTGAGTATAAACAAATGAATTTTTGCATGTGGGAGGATGATGGAACCAAGAGCATAGTTTACTTTTGACAGGGATTAGGATGATACTTGTGGCATAATGTTTTGTTAGCCTGGCAAAAAATTCTGAGCATCGGCCTCTTAAATGTCATAGAGTTTTTGTAGGAAAGATTTTTATTAGGAAATGTCAAAGCAAATATCTAGGCATGGGATGGCTCAAAGCTGCCTGTCATACATACAATATTGATGGATTCTTGGCTGTGTCTTTTGTTAAGTAAATGAGAATACTGGCTTCATGAATTCTGGTTACATGTCTAAATGCAAGAGCTGCCCACGCAAAACCTGTGTTAGAACTTTCTAAGCTGACATGGTCGATAGAAGTGAGAAGTTCTGATTCAAAATAAAGATTCAGGACATCTGTTTCAAGTTTCATGCTTTTGGGGGAAAATGATGGAGGGGGAACACATTACTTTAATGTGAAAAATAGTGATCAATTTATTTCAAACTTTACTTTGATGATAAAGATGCAAAGTGAAGATACTAAAATATTTGCCACATTTCCACAAATACAAACAATAGATATATCTTAACCCTTTATTTCAAACTTAAAGTTTAACATTCATCAGTGGGGTTCAGGCATACAGAGTGGAACCTGAGAATAAGAAGAAAAAATTCTTCTGGAAGCTTATATTGAGAATATATATTTGGACTGCATGACCATTGTAGTTCCTTTCCAACTGTGATATTCTCATCCATCTGAGTACCAGCATAAATGTTGACAAAACTGCTTAACTGTGCTTAAGTTTCTGAAGACAGAAGTGTATTTTCTAAGCCTCTTTTCCATTTGGCCCTTTGGCATCTGCACCACCAGTGATATAAAATTCTGAAGCAATAACTTGAATATCAGCTTTTATCCTACTAAATTACAAGGTCAGCCAACCAGCATTTTTGTCACTGGGCTGCCGTCCTCCTAATAATCTTCTTGCAAGGCATTCTCATGAAAGACTCCAAACGACACAGTAGAGATGTTTTTAACAACATATTTTATAATGTCAAACTCTGAACAAAATTATGTACAGAAAGTAATTGTCATGCTTTTCAAAATATGGATTTAACATTATCACAGCAAAACACACTTAAAATCCAAGAGAAAAAACAAGGATATAATTCTCAGTAGTGAGTGAGATTCTTCTTGACTAACCTTAGTTTAACCTGTTACAGGTTATTGATTTTTCCCAAATGGAAATGTGGTTATCTCTTTATTACCTATATTTATGTTAGCAAAAATGCTTCTACAATCCTCCAGAATGACTGTAGGAAGAAAATCTTAGCTTTTCCCATCTTTAATTTTTTTCCCAGCTGTTTTTCTGAGAATTTTTAATGAACAGATCCTGATATTACTTTCTGGAATTCCATTTAAAAGTTTTGTATCAGCATGATATGGTAAAATTTTATGAGCATGTTCATCAAATATATATAGATGTTTAGCTGGTCAGCAATATTGAGCCTACATTGTAAATAAAAGAACCAGTTGTGGCATAGCTGGCATGCAGTATATACTAATTAAAAGCTATGACCAGTAATTATGTATATGACAAGATAAATGGCTGAGAAGCACCTTTTAACTTACCCAGCCAAGTGCTGCACTGGCATTTTACTCAGTAGCTGTAACTGCTTCACTCTACCCTCTTACTGTGAGCACATTTTTCTCGAGATAGAGAAAAGATCATATTTTTCAAAAACAGGCTATGTAACCTAGGTACTGGGTTGGGTTGACCTTGACTGGCTGCCAGACACTCATCCAAGACACTCTCTCAGTCTCCCTTCTCAAGAAGATGGAGAGGGAAAACAAGATTAAAAAGCTCATGGGTCAAGATTATGATCCCTTACCAAGTACCATCAAGGCCAAAAGATATCTAGCTAGATATAGGGAAAATAAATTTAATTTACTGCTAAATAAAATAGATTTGGATAGTGAGAACCAAAGAGAAATTAAAACTCCTTCCCATCCCGTTTTCCCAGACTCAAACTCACTGCTTCATTCCTACTCCTCTACTTCCCACTCACTCTCAGGTAGCACAGTAGGGATGGGGAATGGTGGGTTGTGGACAGTCAATAACAGTTCCTCTCTGCTGCTCCTTCCTCCTTGCTCTTTTCAGGTGGCCTCACCTTGGGCTGCAGAGAAATCCCTGCCCCAGTACCTGGAGCGCCTCCTTACCCTCCTCTCATCTTGGTGCCTGCGGGGCTGTTTATCTCATGGGGTTTTTTGTCATTCATCACTCTCACAGCTGCTATGCTATGTTTTCCCCTCTATAAAATGCTCTTCCCAGAGATGCCACCTTCAAGTGGCAAGCTACACCTTCAGTGGGTGCATTGGAGCTGGCTGGAACCACGTGGAACTGTCTGGGACTGGCTGTGTGCAGTCTGGGGCAGCCTCTTCTCCCAGGAATCACCCCTACAACCATCCTGCTGCCAGCTCATTGACACTATTACCTCACAGAGGCAAAAAAGTCTCAGTAAACTGCCACCTTTCTCCAAAAACACATGATGTTTCAATCTTAATAAATATCTTTACTAGAGGGGAAGGATAATTTTTAAAGAAGATGTGTTGGGAACTGAAAACAAAGAAATGTCAATTTTATGTATCAAAAGCCAAATCTAAATAAGGATTCTGTTTTGGCATATTTAAAGTTAATTAAACCTATGATTTCTTGAAAAAGTCAAACTTTTCTCTCCCCTATCTGTACTCAGTTTAAATGCTAATTTGATAAATATCAATCATTAGCAAAAGCTATAGGAGGGTGTCATGATGAGTAATCTCACATTTCCTCTAACATTTAATTTATCATTCAGGTGAGTTTAATTAAAGCCAAATGACAATTTCAGTGAAAAAAATAACATGTGTGAATATTTCTAAGTTGGGAAATGCTTTAAGTATCGTAGTAAATCTGCTTTCTCTCCAGTGGTTCTCAAGGTCTGTTACATGTTTTCTCTCCCTCTTTTGGATTTGTCATTTTATTGGAGATTTTTCTTTGCCCCAAATGTGTACTTATGTTAGAGAGGACACTATCTGGGCCACAGAAACTAAACTCACTGTTAAAGAAATTTCACTACTTTTTTCTTTGCTGCAGTATACAGAACATTCCCAAAGTGAGCTTAAAGTTCATGTTTGTGTGCTTGCAAAGAGTACACTAACCACACTGAGCCAGCACATCTATTTTATACCCCAGCTGATAATTTACTAAATTTCTGTACCTTGATTGCATTTAATTTAGTACCATTAGTGTAAAAGGAGCATCAGTTCTGATAGGTCTATTTATTCTTCACTTTATAAAGTAAAGGTAAACCCATGCCATAAGTAATAGTTTCTCTAGTGCCAGATAGATTGGACAGATATAGTAGTTTTACATCCTGTTATGAATTTTTCTGAGCTACCCTGGTTCCCAAAACTTGAGAATTATGTCTAAAATGGCTCCAACAAGCATACACAACTCAGCAGCATGTTGCTGCTGTGCTATTTTCTTTGGTAGTAGTACTAAGTGGTACTTACTTTGCAGTGAGTTGGTGGGGCAGAGCAATGGCCATTGCGGGAGCTTATCTGATCTATCCCTTTGAGATTCTTCTGAAAGAATTTAAAAGAGTCAATCCTTAATATTAATTCCAAATGGGCAATCACTCTTGTCATTCTGTCTCTTGTTGAAGGAGCTTTTCTTGAGAACAGTCATTAACAAGTCCAGAGATTTTAAATTGCCCCCTCAAATCTGTATTAAATCATTAGAAGAGCTTCCAGTAATTTGGGATTACTGTGGTAAAAAGATTCTCTAGCAGTCCATCAAGAAAGACTTTGCAGTAAAGTTGTATGGTTGTATTTTGCAAATGTATGGTAGGGAAAGAATTCAAGAATATTTCAATCAGAAGCCTTTAAATAATAAATGTCGAAATTCCATTTCCCATATTAATAGATTATGTAGAGCTTTGTATTTAAATATTACATTTATTTAGTTTTGATCTGCTGCATGAGTTTGCTAACTCCCACACTTATGCAAATTTTATCCATGGGATACAAAATACAGCTGTCATACATATGTTACCTATTGTTCCCAGTCTACTTCTATATTAAATGCATTTGCTAAACAATAGGACAAGCTTTAGAGTAATGATGTTAATCAAGTTAAAATTTCAAAGTACAAAATGAAATGTGACACTTTACAATGGTGTTTGATTTGAAATATGTCCAAATTGGCATTTCATTGTATTTTTGTAATGATTTTTTTTTAGAAAATCAAGTAAAGGCTGAAGTTTATAGAGGGGGAAGTTCCATTTTTAAGTAAAATATAAAAACCTGATAACTTTTTTATCTATGGAAAAAGAACTTAAAATGATTTTACAAAAAGCAAAATGAGCCCTTCACAAAAAGGCCACTACTATGAGGACACATTGTTGGTATGTCTATAAAGAATAGTCCACCATCCTAAAATTTTATCTTTGCACTAATTCTCTGCCATTTTTCCCTATCAAGACTAAATTTTATGTGTGGCCTAGAGAAACAAATGACAATAATTATATTTTTAAATGTATCATAATTAAGTGTAAGGTATATGAAATGTACAAATGTAATGTATTACAGTATTGCAGTAAATGTTATAATTTTGAAGACACTGAGAAATGAGAATACTACTGCCACTTGGGAGGCATTCCTTTTTTAAAAATTAGTGTTAAATAAATTTATTCTATTTGTAAACTCAAGCAAGATTCATTTGTTTTTTAATTCAGGTCTCTCAGGTAATCATCTTTTACCATAGAGATAAATACCCTTCAACTGGCAGGATTATACAGGATGTCGATTGGTTAGGCTTCCTAGTTTATTTGGAGTTTAGTGGGCTTTTTATAAAGGAGAGGTTTGGTAATTGTTAGTTTATTGTTAGAACTATTATTTGATGGTCAATACTTGTGTACTTGAAGTGATAACTTTTTAGAGTACAACAGAAATTCAATTCCCATCAAGTGCATGTGACCAGGTACAAGAGCTGTGAAAGAGTGCTTGTTAAATGAGACTTTTCCTGCAAAGAGGGAGATATTCTACATTAATGTGAGAACCATAGACAATGAGCTGAGCAGAATTTTCCTTTAGGGTTCTAAATATTGAGCTTTGCTTGAGCCTGTAAAGCTCTTCCTATGGTGGCATCCCAGGAAGGCTACCACAAGGCAAGGAAATGGCATTTTGGGCTGTCTCAGAAGGAAATGAATGTATCAATTCTGCAAGCAGTGTATGTTAACCTGGCTCTCACATCCACCACTAGTGAGGGGTGCAATATATAACAGCTTCACAGATACACTTTAAATGGCAATTAATTCACAGAGACTCCTCTGCGATTCTCGGAGAAAAATATAAAAATGCCTTGTACTGCTTGATTTATTAATTTAAGTAATTTTGAAGTGTTGCACAAGGCTTTCGCTGTGCTTCCTAAATCAAGTTATTTTATTTCATAAGCACCAATAGAATTTGCAGTGCTGCTGCCACAGGAGTGGGATTTCCCAGCTGGTAGATGGTCCCCCATGATTAAAAACACAAGCAGAGCAATACGAAAGGAACATCTCACACAGCTGAATGTTGTCATTTAAAGACTCCTGATTATCAACAGAATTAAATACCTAGTATTGAAGTCTCTTGAATATTTAGCTTTTGGAATAGGGTAATAGAAATAAAATACTAAAATTTCATTGAAAAGAATGATTTCTACTGATACATATGACTCAAGCCAAATCTGATTCTTAGTTATATCTGCAGAATATTATTTAAGTCAATGATATAATAAAGACATAGCTGAAACATCAACTGAATGATTTTTAAATAGTCAAAGTTCAAGTCAGATGTACTTTAGAAAGAATTTTAATCTAAACAGCCATTTCTTTAACTGAGGAATGCCTTATTACAACTTTTGACCTTATTTTAAATTTATTTTCTACAGACAGTTTTGTCTTTGCTAATTAAGTAAAAAAGTGATTCTTGTTGGACAAAAAAGAAATGGCTGGAATTTTTAATGAAAATAATGTAAGTGATTTAATTCTACTTACAGAAGCAAATTGACTTATGGAATTTCAGAAGGCTTTGAGCAAACACAAAAGTTAGCAAGAGAAAATTGGTATGATAAAATAAATAGTCAAACAAAGCAGAAATAAGTGTCTCTCACTTGCCCTGGATAGTTATCAGTAAGTCAGACTTGAGTGAGTGTAGAATTTGATCAGAGCTGCAGTGGCTTTAATATTGTTAGCATGGGTAAAGCTCCATTTTCAATCCTGCATTTTTCTTTTTTTAAGGTTTAAGAATATATGTAATTCTGAAATAGGATCAAATCATGTCCCATCAAAGCAAAAAACTACCAAATCAAAGCAAAAATACCAAAGGCACATCCTGAATATCTGAGGCAATGTTAGAGCTCTCAGGTGACACACAAGAAAATTCCACTTGGGAATGTTAGATTAAGAGTCCTTAGATTGGGTTTCATTCAGATTCAAGGATGTAAATTCCTGGATGACTGGGATAACTGGGATACTGCTTATTCCAGCATGAGACACTTTCATTGTGTCCTGTTAGAGACATTTCATTTTAGGTAGGTAATGCACATTCTTTGGTAGAGAGATTTTTGTGCTGTTCATTAGACTATGAAGTTACTCTCCCTTTCCTAATTTCTCTTTCTGTCCCAATGCAGTTATAATATTTTATATAACATGCAAAACCTATGAACTGGTTTTGTTTACATATAGATATAACCTAAAACTTTCAGGGTGGAATCTGAAATTGCTGATCTGATTAAATTTTCCAAATTTTAAACACACTTTCTATGTGGAGTTAGCTTGAGTCTTGCAGATATTTTGTGCTTTCCTTCTGCTTTGTTAGTACAGAAAGTCTTTCTTTTTCAGGATAGGGGAGCATGTATATGAGGAAGTATTCACTTCTGTTAATTTCTGGTTTTTATGTAGTTTAGTTTTCAGATGAAAAGGCATTGTGCTGGAAAAAAGCCCAACAAGCTCTAGTTACATACTTAGTCTTAAATCAGACCTCTTCTTATCTCTGATGAGGCATTGCAAAGCCTTGCCAC
Organism: Erpornis zantholeuca; assembly: GCA_013400515.1. Lineage (NCBI taxonomy): Eukaryota > Metazoa > Chordata > Aves > Passeriformes > Timaliidae > Erpornis > Erpornis zantholeuca. The sequence continues at coordinate 19,683 of VZTN01003883.1, forward strand.
TTCTTTCAGGGGAAAAAATAAGGAATTTGTATCAACAGGAAGATTATCTTGATTCTTAACCCTTCTCCTGAATCCCCATATAACTATCTAAGCTTCCTGTGGCAAAAGAAGCTGAGTATTTCTGAATGACTTTTTATAGCCCTAAACGCAGATAAACTTCAATCTGATTGTTGTGAAAGTGTAGTTTTTAACCCTTCATTTGTTTAAACAAAATGATATTATGGATTCACTGGGGAATACTTGTGTGGTTTTGGAAAACTAGTACTTTTCACCAAAGTAAATGCAGTGCCTTCCAGATTCAGAATATTGGTCTCTTAAATATTCCAAAAAATAACAATGATTTTTTAAATAAGGTATTTTTTTCTGTTAGAGTATTTGTGATTTTGATGGTGGTTTCCTTCCACTATTCCAGTGTTGTGTACAATAAACTATGACCCCTATAAATACATGAGTAAATAAAAAGTTGTGGCATGGGAGGAGAGACAATTTTTCTGTCTTACTTACAGCATATTACAAGAAAATCTGCTTTCTAAAATGCATAATGTTTTCTGTTTTAGATGTATTTCAACTAAGCTCCCCTAATTAACTAATTTAACTAATTTAAAAAAAAAAACCCTTTTAATTAAGAGTTGTTCCAAGTTAGTTGCCCAAGGGCAAGTAGAATTGTATATGAAATTATTACTTTTTTTTTTTTTCAGCTAGGACAGTGATTTATTCATTTTAATGCTAACTTCCTGTGCTTTCCTCAGTGAGCTGGGAATGTTTTTGGATATTTGACACTATATTAGGAGCTAAGAATTGACCTTGGAATTCGCTGGTGAATGTTTTTCTAGTAGAATATAGTACTGGACTACCACAAAGGCAATTGGTAGGAGAAATCTTTAAAAAGTCCTTGGTTTGTGTCCCTGATTTTGAACCACTACCACTTATAAATATATCTAACCCCAAAGTGCAGACTTATGTTTTATGTAAAGGCATTGGTGTTTTGGAGGGCAATGCTAAGGGAAAGCGAGGTTGCGTTACCTGTTGTTGGTGAGAGCTCTGCCTGTTTCAGAAAGACTGTGCCTTGCCTTAATTTTTTAAATACCATAATTCTGTGCTTGATTGTTAAATCCAGTCTAGTTTCCTTGAAAATGTATTTCTCTATATTTTAACTTTTTTTTTTTCAATTTCTGAATAATTTTGCTTTTTATCAATATTTGGAATGGATTTTCACTAAGCCTAATGTGTGTGCAGAATTACCATCATTGTTAGATTTCTCTTCACCTCCCAGCCACCCCAAGCTCTCTCTCTCACCTACCTACTGTATCACACAAAGCAGTGTTGAGACAGCTTTTCAAGGACTAAAGTCTTTAAAGTATAAAGAAAAACTTAAAAAGAAGACAATCGAGGGAAGAAAAGGAGACCAACAATAGATCACTGAAGCTTGAAGAACAATGAAATTCTCTGTTTCAGCTCTTATTTAAGTTAGCACATCTGGCAAACTGATAGAAAAACAGTGCTGTGTTTTCTGTTTTTTTTCCCCCTTTGTCTTGCTTTCTTTTGTAGGGACTAATCTAAACTACTTTGTATTTTGCAATCTGCCAGTACCTACATGCTTCTGCAGAGTTTATTAGAAAAAGAAGGATGTATATTGAAGGCAGTAGGAGAGAAAGAACTTTGACTCCAAATTATGCAAATAAAACAACAACAACATTACAAAACCAAAGCAATACCCCTACCTGCTCTGCTGCTTTCAGATGAGTGCCACATTATGCATGCAGTGGGGTCTGGGAAGCCAGAGCTGGTATTGCTACAGCAGTACTTAAAACTAACTGTCTGCACAGTACAAAGAACTTTACGGAAGCTGAGACATGCTTCAGAGTGTCAAAGTATTTTAGGGTCTACTATTATTATTATTATTATTATTATTAACAAGATCATTGCAGTCCAGTATCTCAGTCCAGCATCTCCTCTGTGGAACAGGAAGAATTGCAGGCTCTCTGGGGTTTGCTGATGGTGCTCAGCTGCACACCAGCATGGACTAATGCAGCTAAAAGAGTGCTCATATTGCCATTGTGGCACTACTCAGTGTGAATAGAAATAAATTTTTTATTGTGATCCAAGTTCTCCGAGGTCCTTTGCACGCAAATATTTGGCTTTGGTGATAAAAAAGTCTAAATTGAGTCATCTAAAGGTCCTAAATTTAACTGTGAGATGAGAAAGGGGATTGGCATGAGATTCAGCAGAGCATGGCTAAGGAAAAAAAAGAGTAAGGCAGTTTGAGTCTGAAAGGATCAAAGTATTAAAAGTCTTTTGCATGAGATGTGCAGTCTTGTGATCGATATGATGTTTAACACAATGAACAAATACTTCAGCACTGACAAAATACATTGTAATTAGTTCAAGTGATAAAACGTGCTATTACATTGTGAAACTGCTGGACCCTGGACAATTCTTTATCAACAAAAGCTTCAAACAGAACAGTGGGTTAGTCTGATCTCACATATATGAGTAAGGATGTGCAAACCTTTGCTTAATTGAACTACGAAATGGAACAGTGGCTTAAACGGTGTGTAAAATCTTGGCCATTAAGACAGACTCTTCTAAAGAAGCTGTTTTTGTACTTACAGTAGTATCTACTCAATTCTGGCTCAGTCAGTAGAGTTTCTCTCTGTGTTTTTCTTACCATGTTCCTAGATTCCAGCTTAAAATTCTCATTGTGAGAAGGAAATAGAAACAGAGCCACAGCAGCAGGAATTATTCCAGTTTTTTGTCCTGTTCTGCTTGTAAGAGAGTAACAAAGTGAAGGTAGGCAAAATGAAAGCTTTCTCTATTTTTAGGTGGAAAAGATATAGGGTGAGCATAAAAGTAGAGGAAATAAGCTTGTAAGATTACTGAACAGATAATGATATTATTGAGCTCTGTAGTGACATGGCTCTAGCTATTGCTCTGCCTCTGTATTTTCTTGACAGTCAGCCCAGATTATTAGAGAGCAATGTAAATTATACTGCTGAAAAGGAATAATTCAGCTTAGAAATTCACAGCCATTGCTAACCTTAATGCATCTTGGCTTGGTAAGAAGGCTGAAAATATAATGTGGAGATATGCAATGTAATAACTGTTCTGTGCTAAACAGGTTTTACAAAACAGCCACACAAAGACAACACTTGATGGAATCCTTTGAGTAAACACTATTATTAGTGCCTCTTAGTCTCAATTTTGTGTTTTCAAGCAGCCCAGGGACATAATGGTCTAAATTGGGGGGTAGGCAGTTGTAAGGGAACAGACAAGGAATTGTTGTTCTACAGATGGGGAATTTTGACTGAAAAGTATGTGATTTGTTATCAAAACATAAAATAAATCCAGATTACCATGTCATTTCCCAAAATTAAGGGCCACTCTTACTTGCAGTGAAAAAACATCTTTGAATCATGTAACAGTTGTTGGGACAGGCACAGAGTACTTGATGAAGTTGCAGTGCTTGATGAAGTTGCAGTTCCCAAGGCTGCTTTCGCTACACACTAATTCAAGCCAAGTGTTTAATGTAAAATTCACTTCAGAGCTTGATTAAGACTTTTTCAGTCGCACTTGCTGGCAACTTTTCCACTCTATCTAGTAGCAATCCATCCCTTGGCATATTTCCGGAATGCTTGTAGAATGAGCAAAAGCCTATTGAACAGCAGAGTTTTCCTGGGAAAGGCATTTCCACAGAGTGGGCTCATGAATAGCTTCAGTCTGGAGTCAGGAAGGGTTGTACAAAATCGACACAGCCTTGAGTCAGCTGGAACACACCACTTTCCAGAGATCATCCAGATCCACTGGGTTTACTGGTCTGGATTTTCTACCCAGTGTGTCAGCAAGATTTCATGCAGAGAGCCTGCACAGAGGGACAGCAACAGTCAGACACAGGCACCCAAGATCACATGAACTGCTTTGTGAATGGCTTATTCAATGTCTGAGAAAAGCTACAGAGAAAGGGAGACAGAGGATACATCATATTTGATGACTTTTTATATGAAGAAATCACTCTTCAGTTTGCTGAAACCAGAAAACAAACAAACAAAAAAGACAGATGTGTTGCTTTCTATGTCACTAATTCTTTTCACAGAATGACCAGATTACAGAATGGGCGTGTTTGGAAGGACCCACACTGGGTCCAGAGTCCCTGCTCAAGCAGGGTCGTCTCAGGGCACATTGCACAGGATTGTGTTCAGAAAGTTCTGGAATCTTCCCTCTTGTGAGAGAGACTTCACAACCCCTGAGTAATAAATTATTACTCAGAGCTGAAAAATAAAATGTTCAGCAGAGAGAGAGGTACTATTTTTCAGAAGAAACAAGGATGTTACAGAGAGACAATAACATAGCTTTACAAGCAGTTTTTCTTGAGTTTAGAGAAGACATAGGACTGTCTGGACTCAATGATCCTTGAGGGTCCTTTCCAACTCAGAATATTTTGTGATTCTGTGATTCTGTCTGCATTAAAGTTATAGAACTCCCCTGCAGCCCTCTGAAGGAAATGTGAAGGATAGAAATGTGAATTAGAAAATGAATGGTTGCAGCAAAAATAATTTCTAGGTAGCAAATAAAGGTTGCAGTGCAGGTGAGGGGCTAAAGCACTGTCACCTTTAGCATGGGGCTGCATGGCTGTAAGCCATGGTGAGAACCTATCTGGCTGGGGACCATCTTGTGAGCGTGGAAGAAGCATTACAGAAGTATTTTTTCTCTTGGTAAGACTGGATGATGACAAATTGTCCTACAAGTACCCAAGGTGACTCAGTGTAGTGGTGAGTATCCCCACGTGTTACACTGGAGACTGGAGTGTGGTTCCCCAGTGGGGAGCCAGTCTTTTTGGTACCAAAACCTGGGGTCATGAGGATTTTGAGATAAGGATAGTAACTGGGAGAGGTAACAGGAAAATCAAGTACTGCCCAATTTAGAGAGTAGAATGATCATAGGGAGTTCTTTTGTAATTATGGCAAAGGGACAAGGGGTGGGTTTTGTGTAAATTGTCTGTTTTCTGTACGTGTTGGGATGATGTTATTTTGATTTTTGTTGGATGGAATTTTTGTCTTGCTTTGTTTGGTTGTTTTTGTTGATGTGAGTACAGGTTGCATGATTTTAGTGATAATTCTTAAATATGTGATTCACAGAGGTGAGGGATGGAATGTATTGTGTTTGCATGGCCTGGTTTTGGTAGCAGGGGGGTTACAGGGATGGCTTCTGTGAGAAGGTGCCAGAAGCTTCCTCCATGTTCAGCAGAGCCAATCCCTGCTGGCTCCAAGACAGATGTGCCATGGTCAAGGCTGGGCCAATCAGAAATGGTGGTAGCACCTCGGTAACAACATATTTAAAAAGAAGGAAGAAAATGTTATTGAGCAGATATAAGTGCAGCCAGAGAAGAGCAGGGTGAGAACATGTGAGAAGAATGGCCCTGCAGACACCAGTGTCAGTGAGGAAGGAGGGGCAGGAAGTGCTGAGATTCCCCTGTAGGCTGTGGTGCAGCCCATGGCGGAGCAGCTGTGCCCCTGCAGCCCACGGAGGATCACAGGGATGCAGAGATCCACCTGAAGCTCACGGAGGAGGCCAGTTCCAGAGCAGGCTGTTCCTGAAGGACTGCACCCCATGGAGGTGTGACCGACAGTGGAGCAGTCTGTGGAAAACTAGCCCGTGGGATGGTCTCACATTGGAGAAGTTTGTTCAGAACTGTCTCCTGTGGGATGGAGTCACGTTGGAGATGTTTGTGAAGAACTGTCTCCCATGAGTGAGACCCCATGGTGGAGGAGGGAAAGGACTTCTCTCCTTGAGCAATGGCAGAAATGTGTGAGGAACTGACCATAACCCCTTTTCCCCTTCTCCCTGCAGCTCTGGGGTAGGAGGGGGAAGGTATTTTTAAAGGTTTGTTTTACTTCTCATTATCCTGCTCTGATTTTGTTAGCAATAAATTCAAAGAATATCTATAATTTGGGTTTGTTTTGCCTCTGATGGTATTTGATGAGTAATCTCCCTCTGCTCTTATCTCAACTCATGAACTTTTTGTTATATTTTTTCTCCCCTGTCCACTTGCAGAGGGGAGTGACAGATCAGCTTTGGTGGGTGCCTGGCATCTAGCCAGGGTCAGCTCACTACTCTGAGCTCTGCTTGAGCTGTAGAACTTCACATTGGAATTAGTTAACACAGATGAATAAAAACCTCCAGAACACTCTCAGTGTAGTGTTTCTTTCCAGAAACATTATGAATTTTTATTCCTTGTGAGCAGGACATATATTTCTCACCTTTACTGCCCAATAAGTGGATACAGAGATACTGCAGTGCTGCTTTTTTTTTTTTTTTTTTTTTTTTCCCAGAGCTTAAAAGCCAGTGAATAAATTTATTGCTTGAGGAAATTTTAAGTAAGTGAATATCATTACTGAAGATCACCATCAGGTTGCCAAGCTGAGGTGCATGTAAAGGGAGCATGTGAAAAGAATAAACTTAGTGAACTAAAAAAAGAAGTGCTTTCTTAAGCAGAAAAATATTTCTCAGTGAAGTACATATTTCAACTCACTAGCTTTGATGATCAGTGAATATGTAATACAGACTGCAGTCATAATGACTCCTGCAATAGGGTACAGTTATCAACTTTAGGTGAATTCCCCCTTGCAGAAGATGGAGTCCTGTACAGGGGCGAAGCAAGAAGAGGTGGGGAAAATTGTATTATACCTCTGGGTGGCACTGGATATATTTAGGACTCTCCTGGTGGAGATTAGAGATTACAGTTCAAATTCTCTCATTCAGAAGCCAAGAATTCAAAGTCAATCTCCTATAGCTAAAGAAAACCATAAACTATTCTGGTCAAAAAAAAAGCCAATTTCCCTTTGAACTTTGCTCTGAATATTTTGTTGCATTTTTTTCCAAATTTGGTTACTTGATGAATTAAGTTCAAATTGTATTTTATTTTGTGCATTTTAGCTAATATACTGTTAATCACAACCCCCCATTTTTCCTTGGCATTTTGTGGTTTAGTAAGTAGAGGGGAGAAACAAATTGTTATGAAAAGAAAAAAATTGAAAATGCATAATTTTCAGAGTTAAAATTAGCCCCCAAAATTTTGGAGCCATCTTGCAGTTTTAAAGTACATTGATTCAATAATACTTGAAATATAGCATGAAATCTTAATTTTTAAAAATAATTTCTAAAAGGAATTAATGATTTCTAGTTTAGTTTGTTCACAAGCCTTCTACTCTTTTTTTTCTTTTCCTTCACAAGTGCTCAGTAGGTAAATTTTCTGGCTGTTTTATTTGAAGATTTATTCTGGAAATAAGTTGTCATCTTGTTCTGCACAGTACTGTGAGAGACATTTATGTTTCATTATAAAAGAAAAGGTGTGCATGGAGTGGGGCAGAAAGAAAAAGGGGGGAAACAGGTGAAGGCAAAAAATTGAAGAGGGGCATATGCTTTTACTTTTCACTGAACTAGCTGGGGCTTTGAATTCACATGCTGCAGCATGAATTTCAATCAAAATCCTTGAAAGGAAGTGACTTCTTTAAAATACTGAAGGGCTCAAGGAGTTTATTTCAGGTGCCAGTGATCTTATTTACATTTTCAAAAGCAAGAGTTCCAATTGACTGGGTTATTAAATTGAAACCCTCAGAGCAAACCCTTCACTAAGGATGGATCCATGTTCTCTTTCTACTTCCAAGAAGTGTATTTTTTACACCAGACAGAAATATTTGTTACTAGGGAAATTTCAGGACCCAGAAGGGAGACTGAGATTCTACATATATGAAAAACAAACATTAAAGTGAAACTTGCTCTCAGATCCGAATTGTCTCAGGAAGAAATCAGACATAAGCAGAGTCAAAGTGGGTTACCACTGATTTAATGACATTCCAGATACTGTGAATTTGTTGGTTAAAGTCTACGTAGGTCAATGGTGAAACATTTGTGGATGAAATGACCTAGAGAAATGTGCATCTTTTGCAACTTAGGGCTGTTAAATAAACATTCTCATGCACTTATCAGCAAATTGTGCTGCTTTTTATCTCTGAGAAAACTCCATGAATGGGCCAACATTTTCTTGGATTTGATACTGAGTGCAGAATGCTGCCTGACTGCTGCAAAAAATGCTCTCTATCTTGTTTGACAGCTATTTTTTATGAGGAACTAATTATTCAAAACCTCCAGCTGTTTTAACCGAGCACTTGGGTCAGGTGGGTTTCCTGATTAAGTGTGATAAATAGTGTCATTTAGACCAGCCCAGTGCTAGAACTGGTGTGCATGAATCATTGTGTAGTTGAAATCACCTGTGTGAAAAAACCCAGCACAAATCTTATGTGCTGTTTAAATTCCATCCTGAAAAGAAAAGCATACAGATGAACCTCTGTGCCTTAAACTGTCTCAATACAGAACTGTCTCCTTTGGATTTTGGAATGTTAATTAACACTCACTGAGTTGTGAGTGGCTTTTTGTGCTTGTGTTTGGCAGAAAACCAGTTAAACCAATGGAACCACAGTGTCAAAATGCCTTCAAATAGTGTTCCCACCCTCAGGATTTCTAACCTGTTTCCTAAAGCGACTGCTCTGCAGGGATCTGCATTTCACCCAGCTGATTGTTACATCCTGAACTAGCACTAGTCTGAAAATCCATTGCATAATGGAAAAAGTTTTCAGTGTATCCAGTTTCAGTGCATTTAATGTATTAGGGGTCTTTGTGTCATGGCTGTGCCAAGGAGCTGTGGGCTTAGTAGAAATGGGTTTTGGTTGTTTGTTTTGTTTTGGGTTTTTTGTTTTTTTTCTAATTTAGAATAAAAACAAGTAAACTGTACTCAAACTTGCAAGTTGAAATCCTAAATTATGGCAACCTCAGTTTTCTTCTGGGAAGAAATTATATCTAAGAAACTTGTCTGGAGAAACCAGACTTTCAAATTTTCAGCTTGCCAACAGCGCACGGCCATGTGTGAGCAGCAGTGCCTCTGGCAATAATGGCACTCAGGCTTTTTCCCAGTTTGACTCTCACATTGTCGTTCAACACTATTCCCTGATCCTGCATTTCCTGAGGTTTTAACTGTAATTTATTGTTTCTCATTTCCACATGCTGACCCCCTCCTTCCCTCACTAGACTTATGAATAATTACCTTTGGGCCTAGAAATAAGTAACTACATTTCTTGACATGGACACCCCCAGTGTTAAGGTCATAAACCTTTCCAATTTTAGTCTCTTGAAACCTCTACATAGGTATTCCACAGCTTTGATCTTATCACCAGGCTTTAGTCAAAGCTCCATGCACGACATGACTTGCCTGACTACTAGTGACCACTCAAGTTCAAACATCCCTGACTTGGCTTTCCCAAAGTCTTTGTCTCCTTTAAAAACCCAACTTAGAACAGGCTTTCTGAAATAAATATGCTACTGCTGAGCTAAAAGACTAGGTTAAAAAAAAGCCCAACACCCCCCTGCCCCCCAACCCAACAAAAGTATAGAGAAACAAACCACCATAAGGTTTGCCTGTAGATATCACAGTCTTGAAGTTATTTTAAACACTAAGGCCTTAAAACCCTAAAGATCCTTAAGTCTAGGCTTAAAAAAATTATATGTGTGTTTTCATTTGAACACAAGCTGCTGTTGCATCTTTGATTTATTTTTGAAACAGATGTGTTTTGAGTTGAAGTTAGACTTCAAAGGAGAAAGTAAATGTTCAATAGGAAATATTTTTCTAATTCAAAGCAGTCTTAAAGTGTAAATTTTGCTCTGAAAAGATAAAATTTTATTCTAAAAGTTTCATTCCGAAGTTCAGAAACGATTCAGAGATTTAGCTCAGAAAAGTGCAGAAAATTACAGTTGTGAACCTTAGGCATATTTCTTCAAACTATCAAGTCCAGAGGTTAAGTAGGAACATGTAATATCTGGCTGTTGTGATAATTATGTATCTTCATGGTTGAAAGGCTTGAACACCCTGTCGGCACAATTTTTCAACCACCTTGACTTAATTTCCCCTATGCAGAGCCCTGAAATAGTCTGATCCTCCTTCTTTGTTCTTCAGCTCAAACACTTTATATCCAAGTTCAGCTCCCTGATATTTTTGTCTTTGTGTCTAGATACCCACCCTGACACATATTCAGGCACATACATATCCAGGCACACACATGTTAAGGCACCTTGCTGAAACCTTCCCTCTTCAGTAGAGCCCTGGGCTAACTCCTACAGTTTTCCTCACATCCTCCCCGGCAAGTGTGAGACTTCCTCTCACCTCCCAGCTTTGCCCAACTGCTCCATGCCTGCAGCTTTGTTAGTGCTCCTTCCTGCTTTCTCTTTTCTACATGTGCTTTTTACCAGCCTCTTTCATGATTTCCTTTCCTTTATACTTCCTCAGCTTTCCAGGCCTTATTTCTTAGTGCTTATTAGGACTTCCTACTTTGCTCTGTTCTCCAAAACACTTCCCAGTCTTCCTTTGGATGGAAGACATACTTCAGCAAGAAGCTTATTTTACCAATAGTCCAGTCAATTTTTTGCAAAAGAGGAAGTCTGCATTTCTCCTAAATTATCGTTTCCAGATCCCATTTCCTATTAATAAAACTGGTATTTTGTGTGAGCAGTGAGCAGAGTCAGGGCTTTGAACATCAATGCTCCAAAACTGTATTATGATCCATCTGCATGATCATACATCCTGATGGACACAGAGAATGCTGGAAATTTTTTTCACACATGAATAATCAGCTGGAAGAGATTTTTGACCGTGTCCTTAATAATATCTGCTTTAGCACATAGCCAAAAATTATGTCTATGTAATACTTGGAGAGTATCTTGAGTTATTCAAGGTCAAGCCGACGCATATAGTAGGAAAGTGATAATATGTCTTATCTTTAACTTCACATCTTATTTATAGTACATTTTCTCCTTTTGTATCTTCACCGTGAAGGCAACAATGTTAGTGATAAAGAAGATAACTGGCAGGCATCTGCNCCACCCTCCAAACTGCTGTCTATAAATACAGCAATAAAATTAGAATGATATTTTATATAAATCTGTGCTTTTTTCCCTTAAATATTAATAAAACAACCTGGACTGAAATAATTGTCTGAAAATAAATTAGTTTATATTAAGCCTTATGTATCATTTGAGGTTACAACATTGCAGAATACCAGGGGATCAGTAAATTCTTCTGTTGCCTTACACTTCTTCTGAATGAACTCCCCATTTTAATCCAGAAAAAGGAAACAATAAAAACCCAACCAAACAAACCCACCAAACAGCAATTTCTAAATGTCTCAGAACAGTTTTTTGGTTGTTGATTTCACCATCCACCTCAGTTTTGTTTGCTGTGTCACAATGGCTCTTCATTTCTGGGCTGATATGAAGTGGCCTGAATAGCATGACAGATTGCACTTGCAGGATAAGGACATTCAAAGATTTTTTTTTCCTCTAAGATTTCTGAACTTACTGCATCTTCTTTATCACTTTCCTGTTATGTTCATCACTGTTGTGCATGATGATCTCAGGAAGAAGAAAACAGTGCAGTGTTCCAAGGTGTCAAAAAATGCATGTAGTTGTATCATAATTAGTGTAGAGCAATTGCAAAAGCCCTGAAATTTACTTTTGTCCTCCTCACCTCTTGCTTTTTTCCCATTGCACTAATCTCTAGATTCGGGTGTGCTGGTGGCATAGAGAAGAATCCTGTTCCTTGGCACTCTCTGGGGGGCCCTCACAAGCCCAAAGGCTGGTTCTGTGGATGTTTTTTGGAGGGTACACTAGATCTAAGCTGAATGCTCAGCTTATGCCTCGAAATTGGTCCGATTCAACAGCCAGTGTTAAACATGCTTGCTCCAAATGCTCATCCTCATTCAGGGGCTGATCGACTCAATGCATCCTTTTAAAAAAAGAGAGGGATTTGGATCTTGACCACTGAATGGTGCTCTGCCCATCCAAATTGTATTATCAGATGGGGATTGCAGTGTCTATTCCTAGCCCAGCATGTCTTTTCACACAGTGAGAGCTGAGAACAGCTAAGTGACAGATCCTTCAATACCAGTTTGTCTGTATGCTTGGGTCCTATTCCTTGCTTATCCTGAGGCTGAATTTGAAGTTCTGTCCTTGAAGCTCCTAGGTGTCCATGGGTTAGAGTATCTCATAGCACTGTTTTAGAGAGATGCTTCCTCTGTGAAGGCGTGGAGGGAAGTGTGAAGGAGTTATCCAGGCTGCGAGGCACCTACACAGAGTGGCTGCTGTCTTACTCCCCATCATACAGCTCACATGTGGTCAGAGCCGCACAAAAGGCTCATGAAAAGGATAAAGTCTCCACACAGAAGATTTTTTAGTCTAAACTAATAGAAGAAGATTAAACACAGAATTTCATTATGAGACCAGAGGCTAGATGTGACTTCAGGTGTCATCTATTTTCTGATTGAAGTTAATATGCTTTTAAAAAAATGAATCAAAGAAGTGTTTCAATTTAAACTGTCTTGTGCAAGTGTCTCACTGACCTTAGAGATAACAAAATGTAAATGGTATTCAAACCTCTTAATTGCTGCCAATAGCAATTCTTTTGTTACTCTGCAAGGAAAACGGTAGAGGCATCTCTTTTAGAGAATAAAGCCCCAGGTAAAAAAGCAGTAAGTACCTCATTAGCAACACTGAGCTACAAGTGTGCCTGAGATCCCACAGACTTCAAGCCAAGTGCTAAAATAGGTTGTGTTGAATGGATGACTAAATCGTTGCAATGACAGTCTCTCTTTGATGAAAGGTGCCTAGAGCTACCCTTTCTTAGGTTTGCCTACCGTGCCCATCTGTCTTTTACCATTCAATACAGTTCACTTCTCTCTCAATTCAGTATCTTCAAGGTATTTGAAAGTTGGGAATTAGAGATTATAAAATAATAGCTCTTGCAGTAGGCACTCACAGTTAGTAGACTGTTAAAGTGATTGGGTATTTATTTTAGTGATCGTCACAGAGCACTAAAACAAATAAAAACCACATTAGCTGTGAGTTACTGAAGGAGACATCCTGAGCCATTGAAGCTGGGTGAATCAAGCCTAGGAAATTTAAAATATTCTTTGTGTGTTAGCAGATATATATATATATCTATAACTTTTTAGATATCCTCTAAGCCAAACTGCAGGCATTTCCCTTTCATCTTCTGTATACTTAATAACTCTGTGAAATGCATTGAATGCCATGATAGAGAGATGCCATAAAAGAAAAGTGCCTGGCTAGTTCCTGCTTGCTTTGCTCACCCAATTAGGTAGTGCCTGCATCAGTAAATCAAACTATGCTTTTTTCAGCACTTAGATGAACTGATTTCTCAGCTACCTTCAGCAACCAAATGAGAACACTTTTAGGTCTCTCTTACATCTCAAAAATGCTCTAAAGTAAAAAAAAAAAAGAAAAGAGAAAAAAGCACTTGCCTGAAAAAGACACCTTCTTTTTTTGTAGACAAAACAAATAATACAAATGGGTGGTGGGTGGAAAGGTAACTTGTCAGTCCAGCACAGACGTCACTGGAGCCAGGTAGATTCCCAATTCTCATGGTGAATTTCAGGATAATTCAAGGCACAAGTTTGAGTTTGTACCAATAAAAAAGGTACATGAAATTGATTAATAAATATATATTTTAAATAGAATGTTAAATAAAATCATATGGAATTAAGTAAAATCCCAGACCTAGTTTAAAAATAAACCAAAAAACCCCTACTGTTTCTTCCAGTAGGAAAAAATGAAGTTTGTGTTTGATTCTCCTCACATATTTTAACACTTGCTTTCTGGGGTGAAGAAAGTAGCAGAGAAATCTTATTATAAGGAAGTTTATTTGTCTTGCTAATTCTTTGCTTTATTTCCAATCTTTTGCCAGGAAGAACATTCACTGAAATCATTCAGTGTAGATTAAGTGGTATTTAAAGGGATGCAACGATTCGAAGTGTGCATGTGCTTCATGCAGTCACATAAACCAAACAGTTTGCTTAAGATATTTTACTGCCAAGTCCCAAAATGTATACTTAGTATGGTCTTTTTGGAAGGGAACTGCAGACTAAATGTGTCATAGCCTACATACACCCTGGTTTCCTCAGCAGAGCTGGGGGATGCTTCTGCGTACCAGGGCTCCAACCCCTTCATCATTAAGTTGACAGCAAAGTCCTTGCACCAGCTATAGCTCAGGCCAGCAGTAACTCTCTCCCTTGCCCCCCTCTGGTATTTACACAGTCCAAGGACCACAGAAATAAAAGGATTTATGGATGTTCACAAGAGCTTTCCACATCATCTGGATTCATCCACGGGGGTAAAGATTTTGAGAAGGAGTTTGCTACACATGAGGAGCATCCCAACTAAGAAATATTCGAGGTGTGGTCCATATTCCCTACACCAAGATCTCTCCTAAATCTGGACAGATCTCTCCTGCACTCTTGGCTTGCCCTGTCACTGCAGATGTAGTTTAACCGCAGTTAGCATTCAGGTGGCACAAACCACAGCAACTCTCTGGGGCAATGATGTGAAAAATACACCTTCACTAAAGCTCCTCCTTCCCTGTTGCCTTCTTACTGGCCTGCACACCCAGGGCACCACAGCTTGCGGGCTGGACAAGTGAGCTCCTGTCACTTGCCAGATTCTGTGCTTATTAATGGAAAGTCTGGAAGCATGAAGGTTCTTCACACCCTCCTGTGACTATTGTGGATTTAAGTAGGCATTTAGAATGGTCACAGCACTCTGTCAGTACGTATTTGGACAATACTCTTGGGCACATGGTGTGAGTCTTGGGGGTGCTGCTGTGCGAGGCCAGGAGGTGGACTCGATCCTTGAGGAGTTGCCTTCCAACTCTGTTTATTCTGTGATTTTGTGACTGGTACCACTGTTTAAGCTGCCTGGCAACTTTAGAACTGTGCCAAGAAAATCCTAATCTTAACATTTACTGAAGCCACCAGGAATATATCTGGCTTTGGGGATGTTCTTTCACTTATACGTGCGATAACCATTATAAGTTACTGAAATGGCCCCTAATCACTATGTCTGATGCATGTCTCTAAACACGGCCCACCTACAGACTTAGAAAGAAATGTAAAGCTGGCTTGTGTTGGTAACAGGATGGGAGAGAGACAAAGTTTTTCAGAAGCCAAAAGACAGTTTTGAAGAAACTCAAAATTTCCTATCATCAGTTTGGTAATGCCTTGTTAAAAACCTTTTGTGACAATTTCCTCCAAGTTCTGTAGGGAATAAGGTTTTAGTCACCTGGAAAAACTTCATGTGATTAAGTCTGATGAAAAATGGATTAAAACTAAAGAGTAATTAACTTGGTTGTAATCATAATAAAAATAAATTATTGTTTTACTGCTTCACCTAAATTGTTTTCTGTTTATCACTTTTCTACATTATAAGAATTTGTTGTAAGTTTCCAAACTTTTTCATTATTTTCAATCATAATGTCTATATGGTGCCAATTAGCAAATTAACCAAGTATTTTGTGAATGAAAAAATAAGTAGATGCAAAATAATTAATGAATAAATATGATAAATAAATTTTGTTATTAAGGCATCAAATAATGTCCTCTTTAACATCACACATTTTTAAAAGATTTATCAGAATTAGAATTTTAGCTGTTGAAAAACACTACATGGTCCTGAGACAATTAATTTTAGGAAAAGCAAAATGCTCATGAATTACACACAACCTGAAATTAGATCTTTAAAATACAAATTTCTGTACATCTTTATTTCTAGATGATTTTTAATACAATGTCATTTGCATGCATACAGCTTTTTTAATTTCATAATGACAGCTTATCTGTTCAGTGCCTGGTCAAGAAGTATACTAACTGGTAAATAGATGTTCACAATATTTTCTATCCTCTGCATGCTAAATTGGTCCTAATTAAGCAGAATTAAAGCAGCATTGATGCTTCCATGTGAAATAAAAAAACCCTCACCACCAAGGGCCAATTAACTTTCTTATTATTCAACACGTGTGAAAATAAAATAGCTTTGGCATGATAAATGAGGATTCTTTGACAGCAATCCAGTGTCTACATACATTTGGAATTGGTTTCTTTGCTCAAATTGATAACAAATATCTGATGTGGAGAAAATGCTCCCTTTTGTTTTTCCAACACCATGCTATTTCATGCTGAATTACGTTATGTTAGATCATGAGCCAAGCAGGGAGG
>VZTN01003883.1:35808-45902 GCA_013400515.1 Erpornis zantholeuca
TGAAAGTACAGAGGAAGGAGCAATATATCAGGAGCCCCCATTAAGTGCTGCAATGAGGTTCAAAAGGGCATAGGTCCTGACCCTTGCCTTCCTAATCGCTTATTTATAGCTTTCAGAGGCACAGTGTTATGTAGTGACACTGTGACAACATGCAGACAGAAGAGCAGCATCTGTGTGGCTGGCAGACCCTAAAATCTCAGCCACAGAGTTCTCAGTAAATGAAGCACCATTATAAAACAAAGAACAAAATACAAAATCCCTGACAAGGATTAGAATAGACAGTTAATACTTAATAAAGAATGACAAAACCTACTACCCAGCACTTAATAATTTACCAGTGGTTTATTATGCTGTTACACGATATGACACTTCAGTAATTTATTTTTCTTTAAAGTCTTGTAATGAAACACTGTGTTGTAAATCTAAGTTGTTTTCTTCCTGCAGAAAGGAGAAAAAAAAACCCATCAGGCTAAAAGAGTCTAAATAGATGTTTAATGCAGGTGGCAAGAAGGAAGTATAATAGAAATAGTTGTGGAAACTGTTCAAGCACTCATTTGCTTGTGGAAATCTCAATATTCTAATAGTCGAGAAAATTATTTAAAATGCTTGTGCAGATGCCTTTTACAGATTCAGGATATGATAGCCAACAATAAGTGTGCATGGCATAATTGGCACATCAACTGGCAGGGGCTGATGAGGTTGTAACATTCTCTCTTGTCTAGACTCTTCTGATTACATCCAATTTGCTTTCCCTTTTTACTGACAAACTTGACTTCCAAATTATGGTAATGTTATCATGCTCTTTCCCTAACTGGTTGTATTTACATTTCCTTATCTCAAGATGAGGTTAGAGAAATTCAACTGAAAACAAGTTTTCCTTGTTAAGTTTTTTCATCATCCAGCCAGCTTCTGAGATATTTTCTGGGCACTTATTATTCCTTACACTCTTATTTACGCATCCAGACTTCTCCCAACAGTAATTCAGAAAAATTAGATAGAAATTTAAAACCTTAAGTAGTGTTAGACCTTAAGCAGTGTTCTGTGTGAGGCAAAAGAGTGGTAAGTTGGGAGTTTAAGACAGCTCCATGTGAACTAGTTTTGTGACTTTCATCTATTGGAAGTCTGAGCTGTTTAAAGTGCTATGCATTAAAGTGAGTGCTATGCACCTCATCTAGAGTCTGTGTTGAGGAACAGCAAAAACAGAGGTGGTCTTTAGACCCAAGTTCAAAGTTTCTGTAGCTTAAAATATCAGGTTTCTGAATGTTATGGAAATGGAAAATTTTTATGCGTCGTGAGAAACAAAAGGATAATATGGTAAAATCTTTCTGCAGGCTAAAAAAAAAACCCCAAACCCACAACCTCTTCTTGCAATGCAGAATGCCTTAAAGGACAAAGGCTGTTTTGCTGCATGCACAAAATGCTGCTCTTGGCTTAAATTCTGGTGAAGTTCTGAAAGACAAATTCCATCGCACAGAAATAGCTCTGCTGCTTTTGTTGGAACAGAATGTCAGAGTCTTCTCTGTGGAAAGGAAGCTGGTTAATCAGTGTGCAAATTTGATTAAGGAAATATTTTCTAATTGGCCTAAGTTACTCCTAGCCCAATTTTTGAAATAACTTTGGAAGTCATGTTCTTCAAGTAGAGAAGTTTGAAGACATAGAGAGACCCTTTTGATTTCAAAATGCAATGGCTAAATAAATGGCCCTGGAGCAGTAAATGACCAAAACCTTAGCTTTCCAAAATAGGAAAGACAGTGAAGAAAGCTATGGTTATTCAAAAGGGACAGAGGACAGAAGAGAATTTTCCTCTAGCTAACATACCTTTCAAGCTGTGGTGGCAGCATACCTCCAGCAAATTTGCAGTATTGAACATTCTATTTTTCTTTTTGAATTGGAAAATCCAACGTTTTTCTGCTTTAATGCTGACATTCTTCACAGAATGAATTTTCTGCTTTTCAGTCAGCTATGCCAATTCTTTAGGAGACTTTCCAGAATACCTTCAATATGCAAATGGGTAATAAAACCCATTTTACTTGAGTATGCAAATCTGACATACATTAAATAATCATAAGCCTGAAACATATTTTCATTGAAATGAGAAAATATGTCAGCAATGTAAGCAAAGCAAAAACCTGATTTAGGTCTAGTTGAATCTAACTGTGCAAGACCAAGCTCTAAACTTACCTGAATTCCTTCAGATTCCTGGTTTTTACTGACATGCTATTTGCTCACTCTACCTAATATTATGTTTTTATTCTCTTACACTTCTGCTGGTTTTGGCTTCCTCTTGTGTTTGGATTGCATGAGACATTTTTGCCACAGTGATCTTACATCTTTAAATCTCTATGAAACTCTTCCATCTTTTTAACTCACCATTCTTTATCTTGATGTACAAGAATTGATAGCCCAATTCTCATTTCCCCCCTGCCCTGCCCACCCCTTTAACTAATATTGTTGGTCCAATTTCTTCTGAGAATAGGTAATAAGCAGAACTACAAAAATGGAAGTGTGGTACTGAAGTGGAAAGGCAGCCTGTGAAGCCTGTGCTTTTGCACACAACATCAACACATCTGGCACACGTCTGGGGACTGGTATCTCTGTATCACTGTTAATTAGTGTGAGTTTTATTAGCTCATTGTTTCTTTGAGTGTTTCTTTCATGTTATCTACTTAATATCTTATAAACATATCAAGAACAGCCACAATATTTGTTCCAATCTCACGTGCATTTTTACCACCAGTTTGCTATTTAATGTCCAAAGCAATTCACGGTCAACTGTTTCTTCTCCAAGACAAGTGACACAGAAGCCTTTACATTATAAACCATTTTGATATTTATTCTGTCTCTATGGAGCACTGAGCTCAGCAGTGATGATTTTAGGCATACGACATATAGAGCAGTAAATGAAAAATAACAAAGGGTCTGTAATATGGGATTTATAGTTGGAATTATGGTGTAGAAAGTTCTTAATCATTGTCTTTTGGTCACTGATCCTCCCTACTGAAGCATGAGCAAGTTGGTTCAAAACAGGGGGATGCCCAGGTGACATCTGAAGGCAGGAGGCTGGGAACAGAGCTGAATGAGCCCCAAGATGGATGAGTTCAGAGCACATGGGGTGAAAGAACATTTTTGGATGTCTGGAAAAATCTTGCCGAGGCCATCCTGAGCTAGAAGATGCCTCCACTGCTGACATCAGCCCTGAGAGGAGCTTAATGAAGAGTTTGGGGACTGGAAATGGACAATAACCCAAATGGCTATCCCAAGTGGAAACCGTGAATTCTTGAAAAAAAATTGTTTCACAGGGGTCAAACACTGTTTTAATGTTTGAACATGCCACAATCATAGTGTCCATTTTTAGTCAATGAGACAAAGACAGAAGAGGAGAACCCTATATTGTGAATAACACATTGCAATCAGGCTTTCAGTATAATTTACAATAGCCTCTGTTTTTCCATTTACTGTTACATACATTTTCTGCATGTTAGTCTGAAAAGGAATTAGTAGTATTTCTATTCATTGTGACTGATGCCTTTCTTTATCACCACAGTTGCCTGTGAATAATTCATACAGTCTAATGTACTTCTTTTTAATTCTGTAACACCAGGACATTTAATTTAAGTACAAAATAAGAAAGGAGATTCCTTTTATCAGATCAGTGAATTAGCTCTGAACAGAAAATTATCTTACTGGTTAGTGGATTCTCACTGTCAGTACCCTCTTACAAAGAAATAACAAATGGCTTTTTGTTGCTGATATTGGAGATTTTAGGATTTGGGGGACATTCTTTTTTCATCTGGGCTACTCAGTAATAATTTCTAATGAATAATTCAAATGTCATGGGAAACCAAAGCTGCTAGAGACTCCCTTTATTATTATTAATTTTAGATTTTCTCTTCTATTAGTATTACTGCACTGGAAGTTNGCACAGACCTTCCCATGAGACATAAAACTAGAAAGATTTCTTCTCTTTCTCAGGGAGATTTTATTTTACTTCAGACATGAATAGCAACACCAGGGATTTTCCTTCTTCCTCTGTAAAAGCTAACTTAACTTTCTTCATATGAGTGCATGATGATTAACTTCAGCAATAAAAGAGCATTAATCCCAGAAGATGAATAGCACACTTTGAAGTTGCTCATGGCCAAAATGCGCCACCCATTCATTAAAATATCACAAAAAAGGCATCTTCTTTCAGGAACACTTGGAATTTTTTCCTGTGTTATTATAACAGGTATAGTGTAAGTATTTAATGAGCTTTAAGCTTATATTAATTTATTTTACTTTATGTAAGTAACTCCAGGCCATTTGTTTCATAATACCAGTCAACTATTTATATCTGAAAGTAATTCCAGAAAAGTGTCCCAGTCCTCACACTGGGAAAGGGATCTGTTCTTCACAAGCTATAAACTGCCTTAATGTAATGCAATTTTGCACCAGCTGAGGAACAGATATAAGATAAATCTGGGTTTGTCTGACAGTTGAACTCAACTTTTCCATTAGCATTAAGGGAATGACTAAATTTTTAACAATGATGTTACATCTATATGGAAATACACCAAGGAATACAGGAATGAGATTAAATGAAATCCCACCTTTTTCTCTGTAAGTGACAGGAGAATAAAAATTATGGCCATAGTCATGGTTGTTATATCCCTGTCAGCTAGACCTGTGAGGGTTTGATGACTGAGATACCAGCTGAATCTTAGCTCATGCAGCAGGGTTACGAAGCTCACAAGGCCCAAAGATTTCAGGTTTGTATTTGGTGGCTCATCCTGGAAAATAATATTATGTACAAGACATAAATGTGTGCAGCCAAACCAGAGTGCAAAAGTTATCTCAGAGAATATAACAGAGATAAGTCGTACCAAAATAAGGCTGCATAAAATTTTGAATGCCCCACAGCAGGGAGCTGCAGCCATACTTCAGTGTCAACTATTGTGAGAACAACAATAAGGCTAGAATAGGGGATATTATTAGATTTAGGTCATAACTAAAGTAGTACTGAAATAAGCCTTCTATACTCTATAAATCATCTTATATACTAGACATTTTATACAAACGTAGAGATCTTCAAAACTGTATTTGTTCAGAACTCATATTAGCATTAGAAGCAGACCTTAGCACTGTACCCTGAAATATTTTGAATAGAATGTTCTAACAATAATATTTTAAGATCCCCAACTAAGCACAAACATTGTGACATTTTTAAAATATATCTTATATATATATAAATAAAAACATTACAAGACTCTATTACTGCCTCTTTGGCATCAGCTGAAGTAAACTGAAGTTAAACTGTTCATAAATGATAAAACCAGGGTCAAGAATCCTGCCTCCAGGTCTGCTGCTCTAATAGAGCTTTGAGAGTGTATTATAACTGACTAATTTACAGAAAAAGGCATCAGGCTTGTCTCGTTTTCACTGTGTACTGTTATTATGTGTGCCAGGAAATTACAGCTTCCATGAACTAGAAGTATTGCTTGTATTATGCATGAAAGAAGGGATGCAGGAAAAGGATTGTTTAGATAAGCTGTGAGATGACATGATCACAGTCTTTGCTGAAACTATTGGATACCTATTTGTTTTATATACCGACTAGTTTTGAAATTTTCAGAGATTTCCGTGGTTTCCAGGACAGGTCAGACATTATCTTTTAGACAGAATTTGCACAATAAGCCCACAGCGAGGTGAATGACTGTCCTGCCACGGGCTATTGTGCAAGATATCCATTTAAGTGGCTGGAGCGAAGAATGTGATCCATCCTCTTAATTCACTGTCCCCAGACACAATGAAGTTTATGGGCTTCAGTGAGCACTCTGCAATTTACCTACCAGCCATTATGGATACTCACATCTTCAGCAGCTACCTGCTGGGACACTCAAAGGCATCCAGCATCTTCCACATGACTGTGTCCTGGAGTGCAAGTCCTGCCTTTTGGAGGTGTAATGTGACATGACAGGGTGTGTTACCCTCAAGGTCAACCGCTTTGCATCTACAGCCAAGTTTTCCAAAGGAGATAGAGGCACCTTGAAACACAAATCCAGTTTATGAATTCAGCTGCAGAATTCCACTGAGATTTGAATTACAAAATATGATTTACAGAATGTTATGGATAGCAAAATAGATCATGGAGGAAGATATTATAATGAGCCACCCTCCATCTATTCCAGTCTCTGTTAGAAAATAACACAATGTTCTGGGAGTTAGAAGGACAGCAGACCAGAAGAAAACCAGCTGTGCTGTAACTCTGCTATGGAACATTCATCTGTGCAGGGTTGGATACCAGTACATTTGAAATTTATGCCATTGAATGAAACTAGAAAAAGTTTTGGGAGAAGAAACTTGAAGTCTTTTATTGTAATTATCATAAGCTCATTTGTTCTGAGCCTGAAGTAATGTTTAATATTTCAAGAAGCATTTTGACAAAATAAATTAGAGCACCATACTGTTATCAATGCTAACATCAGCTGATGCCAGAAAGTAATATGATCTTAAGCAGCATTTATTGAAGACTTCAGAAATACTCTAAGGTCTATTGAAAACTGCCTGGTGCATTCACAATATGCTATTAAAGTGCTTATTAAAAGGTTAGATATGTCTAAAAGAATAAAGATTTGGTATTGTCACAAAAACTGTGGCTGATATCACAGACACATAAAATCAGTCCTACTCTATGTCCAGGTGACAGAAATTATAAGAGACAGACTTAGACTGCAGGGGGAAATAATGGTGGATTGACAACATTAGCAATAACACATAAAGGTTAATGTCTCTAAGACACTGCTCTCTTCCCAAAGTTTGCTTAATAGTCAAGTCTCCCTCCAGATTAATAAAAAAGAAGTGATTATGAAAAGTGTCTGGAAACAGGCTGAAATAAAAGGTAAATGATCTACTGAAACTAATCAGGACTCATTAACACACATCCCAACACACCCAAAATAACAAAGAAAAGTTCTGACACAGGGAGGAACAGGCAGATAAAAATGAACTTTTTTTCTCTTAGTGGCAAGGGGATGAGTCACTTCTGAAGACCATTTAATACAACAGAATATTATCACTAACTTTGCATGCATATGATAAGGCCCTAAGTTATCTTTGCTAGAAATCATGAAATAAAAGTTATTTACTACTCGAAAAACTTGGTACAGATATCTGTCCTCTGTAGAAGACGGCAGTTTTTCTGAACTTCTGCAACATTAACTGTCCTTTCAAAATTAGAGTCACAGAGACAAGGACAAGAATCAGTGTTCCAGTGCTTTGAAAAATCAAGAGGTGCATGTAGACTCTCAAGGGCTACAGTCAATCTGGAGATGAGGATAGGCGATCAGCTTTTCCATCTTCAAAGGCTCAAAATAAAATTAATTTTGAGAATCATTGGGGCACTGTAGCCCTACACTAGACATTTGAGAAGCAGCTTTTTCTTTGGTGTAGGTAAAATGATTTATGTAAAACCTTGCAAAAAATCCCTAGAAATGTTAATAGGTTGCAGGAGTTTCCCAAGCCAGCCACAGAGGGTTATGGGTAGGTGAAATTCTTGATCTCCTTTGAGCAAAACTACACTAATATTCTTGTAATTCACCACTACGTTGGTGATTCATCTACCATTAAATAAATGGCTAAAATCCTTTACTGCTTTCCAGATGAACCAGTTCCAAGATTCTGCAAAAAAAATCCAAAAAAACCCTCCCAGAATATCATCAGTATTTCCAGAGAGTCTCAGATCCACTCTCAGATACAGGAGAGAATTAGAAAGAAGGCATGGTGTAACGGGTGTTACAAAATCTAGCAATAACCTGCCTGTGCTTTGTTGCACGCTCAACTCCTCTGTTAGTGGGCATGGCCCTATGGGGCAGGGTAACAGATCTTGGTCACCTTCTTACACAGCTGAGGTGCTGTGCCAAGAAAGTATTTAGTGTTCAGGTACAAAAGTTTAAAGGTCTGTCATGTTATGGTGCTTTGTGTTGTGTGGGAAGAAAAGAAATTGAATGACACAGAAACTAAGAAATGTACCATTTCGCCTTCCTGTGTATTCATATACATGATATAAACCAGTTTTATTTATACCTACCCTCAAGTGTTTGAGCACTTAAATATAAATCCTTTTAAGAGAATTAGGGAATTCTAATAGATAGGATGCTCAGATATATTTTTGAAAAATGACAATGCGGTAGCCATTGGAGTTTATTTGTGTGAAATGTTATGACGTTGAAACCATCTGCTTAGAAGTAAATCAGAGGAGAAATACATCTGCCTGACTTTAAATCTACAGAATGGGGCTCCAAGAATTCAGGATCCATCAATCAGTATCTTGCATTGCTACCTAAAATGTCTTTAACATACAAAGACTTCTTAGATATTTTTTTGGCACTAAGCCTGTCTTCAACACAATGTATCATCTGCAAACATGCAAATTACTTGGCTTCCAATGTGTCTCCTATAGAAGGTTCATTCTAATTAAATTTAAAGGCAGACTGGGGTTTTTTAATTAGGATGCATTATAAAAATGTTGCTGTTTATGGTAGTGTTCTTTATGCTTTACAGGGTAAAAATGCATTGTAATTTCTAAAATTACTTCAAACACTGGTAGAAAATTTTATTTATGCCTCTGCACTGCATTAAAACCATAAATGGTTGGTACTGTCACCAGGATGAGAAAGCCATAAAAATAGTTAAATTAGAATATAGTAGAGTGTGAGAGTGTGCGTACGTGTATGCATGTGTGCACGAGAGAGGGAGAGAAAAACAGAGAGATACCAGGCAAAAGAGAGTAGCTGAATATTAAAATTATTTTCTAAATTATTTTCTTACGCAACTGGACTATGCCATATTACATTTATTAAAATGTATTTATGGAACATTAAACATAATACTCATTTCTGATAATTAAAACAAATGGAAAAATTGCTCAAGATATTTATCAAGAGCATTTCTAGTGCCTATATGGACTGTGGAATGAATTCTGATCTCTTTCACAGTGGTCAAATTCTATCAAAGCCAGGGAATCATTTGGTATTTGAACCTGGGTAAAGAAAGGTAAACATTTAACAGGGTCTTGTAACACTTCCTATCTGTTTCTTATACCTAACCATTGCAGTTCACAGTGTTCCTCTTTGTTATTTTGTACTATAAAAAGGTGCACCCATTTCAAGTTTAACAGGGCATGGTATATTCAAAGCAGATTATCATAGAATCACATTCTGACAGCAACCAAAGGAGAAAAAAAGGTAAAAGGGAGTAGACTTCATGGAAAGCAAAGCAAATTAACACCCCCATACTTTGGCAAAATCTATCAATGGGAAGGTCTGTTGGGGTCTTCCATGCCACTTAGACTCTATGAGAGCTTGAGGGAAAATGATTCTATAGTCATCCTTTTTGCTGTCAAGCGAAATAATGTGAACTGCTGGTAAGAAGTCACAGAATTGCCAGACAGTTCGCTGAAGTGTCTGTAACACACTGCTCCAGAGGCATGCAGTCGTTTTGCCATGAAATGTACAGAGGAGTGGCATAATCTGGATGTGCTGCATTACACATTCTTTCATTTATCTCCTGCCTCTTTTGTTATTATCTGTTTGTATTGGTTTTGCACGACCTGGTTTTAGGTAGCAGGGGGGCCACTGAGACAGCTCCTGTGAGGAAGCTGCTAGAAACTTCCACCGTGTCCAGCAGAGCCGGTCCCTGATGGCTCTGAAAGATGGACATGCTGCTGGCCAAAAGTGGGCCAGTGAGAGAGGCTGATAACACCTCTGTGATGACATATTTAAGAAGAAAATCAGAACAAAGCCACAAGGTTTTGGATTCTAGTCAGAGAAGAGGAGGTGAGAACACATGAGGGAAAACAACATGGCGACACCAAGGTCAGTGGGGAAGGAGGGGCAGGAGGTGCTCCAAGCACCGGAGCTGAGGTTCCTCTGCAGGCCATGGTGCAGATCATGGTGAAGCAGCTGTGCCCCTGCAGCTCATGGGAATCCATGGGGGATGCAGAGATCCACCCACAGCCCATGGATCCACGGGGGATGCAGAGATCCATGGGGGATGCAGCGATCCACCCACAGCCCCTGGGAATCCATGGGGGATGCAGAGATCCACCCACAGCCCAT
>VZTN01003884.1:0-46103 GCA_013400515.1 Erpornis zantholeuca
AGTGAAAACCTAAGGCATCACTCAGACATTTTCATGATGACTCAGCTCTTCCTGGGACCTACGCTGACTCACGGAGATTCAGATAAACTCTTTCCTACTGACTTTGCTTCATGGACTGTTGGTTTGGGAAGCATGTAAGAAGCCTGTTTTTTTTAGTTGTCTACCTTCACAGGCATAAAAATAGTCTTGTTTGCCACAATCATGTTTGCAAACCTGTATATAAATTTAAATTCCTTTTTTTTTCCCCGCAATATTGCCTTCACACAGATGGAGACTTTTGAGCTATCAGTATATCTATACAGAATTTTGAATAAAGTTCATCTTTCAGTTTGAATAGCAAAATGATCTCTTGTCAGAATTGATGCTCATTTGCCTCAGGTAGAGATCAGCAATGGATATATCAGTAATGGATAGGATGGGAAATATCCTCACTCTCCTACACATTTGATCTACTCTTCCCACGCTTTCAGCAACAATAGGGAAGCACTTGAGTGAGTAACCACTTCATTTCTTTCCAGTGCACTAATGAGGTTTCTGTTCACAGTTTCAAACTCAACACTTCTATATAATATTGATTGCTCTTCCACTAGGATTAGAGAGTCATGGCCATGCAATTGCACTGAGAAAAAGGTGCCTAAATATGGCACATTTTGACTTGTATCTAATGGATTTGAGTGAGAAAACTGTCCCCAAAAGGCATTTGAGACAGGCAAAAAGGAAAAGAAAATATATATAGCTTGCTCTAGAGCTTGCTGACAGTAGTCAAACTGGGGACATCAAAAGGGACTCTGCCTACAGGTTCAGTAAATGGGGTTCCTGCTGACAGAGGAAGGGAACTCAAACCACTTTATATCTCTTGGGGATACTTTCCCACTTAACAGCAAGAAACTATTCCTATTCATGAAAACTACACTCAAGTGTTATATCCTAGCACACAGGACTGAGTTGAGGCAGAAGATTTTTTTCTTAGAACATCAATTAATTTTGCATGTGGTGAGATTCTACTTTACACTCTCCTCATGCACTGTATTTCATCCAAGGCTACCCAAAGCTTTTGTTAATGCTTGAACATATTCCAGGAGGAAGAAGGGAGATTTTTCTCTAGTTTTACACTGGAGGGTTTGCCAGACTCTGGACCATCTAGATTATCTTGCAAGTCCACTTATGTTGATGGACCAAGCTTGTTTCCTCAAATTCTATCTCAAAGACTTTCAAATTATAGCACTGATTCAGTTTGCTATGATCACTGTCTGCTAATTATCCACAAACATATGCCAAGGAATAATTTATTAGAAAACCTAATTTTCCTTATCACTGCTTTAGGATTAGAACTAATTTAAAACTCTGTCATATAACTATTACCAATAGATATTATAGGATAATATCTGGCACTTATTGTCACAAATATGCAACAATAAATGCAATAATACTGCTTTATTAGTGCAAACTATGTGAAGTAAGTGAAAAAAGCTTATTAACACAAAGCTTGGTTTAAGGTAAAATCACCTAAGGGATCGGAAAGTATAAACCTTTTTTCTTAATATTAACTCTTTTAATAGCGTGCAATGCTAAAACCTTGTTTTTGAACATCAGGCAAATTCAGAAACAAGGGATGTTATTTATAGTGTTCTTCAGTGCAGCTATTTCTGCTCTCAGTTATTTTTTTCTTTTCTCATTTACCAGTCTGCCATTAATCTGTAAAGCTCTGCTCTCTATAATCGTTTTCTCCCTTTCAAGACATAGATACAATCAATTGTTTAGGTTCTGCTTACAACTCCAGGGGAAAGAAATCTGATACTTTATCCTTCTGAGTGCCATAAATAAGTAGCATCAGATTGTGAAAAAGAGAACACCAGTACTTTCAGGCATAGAAAATAAAATGAGAAAGCACTTTCGTTTTTACTGTGTTCCCTAGTCTTTCCTTTTAACCTGATTATGCCTGGGATTGTTATGGGAAGCTAAACATCTGACTATGTTTTTTTCTCCTCATATTTCTCTCTAAAAGCCTGCAAACATCAACAGTGCTGTGAAACATTGCAGCAATTCTGAAACAGGATTTTCTTTTTCTATCTTCATATATATTCCAAAGGATTGTGCAAGGTCTCTCCACAAGCTGTTTTAGGAGATGCCTGCAAAGACCTTTGTCTCAGCTTTCCGTAACAGTCCAACACAGCCAGTAAAGGAATGCTGTACACCATTAACAGTATAATCTTTTACACTCACATACTATTTGACAACATTGGGGATTAACATCTTGGGGATGTTTTTTGAGGTTTATTACAATATTTCTTACCAAACAGGATGGGAAGAAGTCATAAGCAGTTTTATTTAGATATGATCTCTTTTTAAATGTAAAAGCACACAGGCAATTTTCAAATTAATAATTTATCAAGGGTGTTTGGGTAATTTTATATGTTTTATAAGTAGAAATACTTAGAGAATCACAGAATCATTAGGGCTGGAAAAGACCTCCAAGATCACCGAGTCCAACTTTTGACTGAAAACCACTTTGCCAACTAGATTATGGCACAAAGTGACACATCCAGTCACTTCCCGAGTGCCTTCAGGGAGGGTGATTACATGACCTCCCTGGACAGTCAGTTCCAATGCCTGACCACCCCCTGAATAAAGAAATTCTTCCTTATGTCCAGCCTGAACCTCCTCTGACAGACTATGAGGGCTATGTCCCCTCATCCTGTACTTACAGTACCATGCACCCTCTAACAAAGTCTATTGAAAATCTTTTTACAGGACCAGTATGACTGACAAGCTTATTCAAATAATGTTTGATATCAACACAGGTTTTCTTTAGATCTAAGCTTTGGAGGTATAACTGAAGACCTCTAGGGAAAGATGGAGACACTTTTTTTCCCTACAGTGGTCATTACAAGAATGATCACAAGTGAAAAATATAGTATGGCAGATTTTGAGGAGATTTTTCACTTTTTCTTCAGCAATTTCCTACAAATGTCATATTTTACTATATTTATAAGCCCCCCTTTAGTAAATATAAGGTATCTCAGAAGAGGTTATAAAATTCAGATATTTCTATACTCTTGCAGCTTCTAGTCCTTAGGGTTGTCAAATCAGCTTATTATTAAAAAAGACAAGTCAGCAGTATAAATATTATCAGTTCCACTTTGTTTGCATTAGATTGCTGAATACATGTTTGTTTAAACAAATTTCATAATCACTGAATAATTAAGCTGGAAGGGATCTCTGAAGGCCATCTGTTCCAAACCATGTTCAAAGCTGCCCAGATCAAGTCAGGTTGCTTAGAAAGATGTCCAGTTGCATCTTAAGCATCTCTAAGATTCCAAGCCTCTCTGACAATCCTCCTGTTTGACCACATACATAAGCTGGTTTGTTGGTTGAGGGTTTTTTTGTAAGTTTTAAATAGAAATAATAATAAAATAATCAGAATTTCCTGTTTTCTAGTTTGTGGTCATTGCATCTTGATTTATCACTGTGCACCTCCAATAAAAATCTGAAGACCTCTTGTCAGTATGTTCTGATTAGGTATTTTTAATATCTTTACTTAGAACTGCATGAAGAAAGGTATTCAAGAAGATTTTCACAAAAAAATGTATGCACTGTTCATTTTTGATCAATTTTATTAATTGACCATCTCTGAAAACAATAATATGTAGGCAAAAAATATATGCTTCAAAAGTTCCAATTATTTCATTAGCTGACTTATTTACTCTGTTTTGTGCAAAATAAATTTTTAAAAAGTAAAAAACCAGATGGAATTCATAAAGCTTCCAAAGCTTTATGAAATCTAAGTTCATTAGATAATTTATTCCTAGGAAATAATTTAGCCACTTTGACTTGTAATGGAAATTGAAGTGAGGAAAACAGTACACTCCTAACAAAACTCGGACAGATTGGTTCCTAATTACAATGTAATATGTTCCAGAGTCATGTAGTCTTTTGGGTTTTGTCTGTATTCTTCTCTGAGAAGAGACATCCATATAAAACAGCTGCAGCTCCAAAAGGACTTTAAGTGGTAAATTGATTTGATTGATTCAAATATGATTACATACTGGAAACACATTTAGTTCAAGTTAAGCACATTAGCACACATCAGCTAGAATAAAATTCCAATTGCTTCTTTGTTATTCATTAATGGAACTTAATGACTCCAACAAAACATTAATGAAGAAAAAATATTGGCTTGCATAATTCATTTGGAAAAATTAATTAATTGTTGTGTTAAGGGCAGCCTACTCCATGGAGTAATTACTGAAACTTTGGTGGGGAATACTTCCTGATATTTATTTGCAAGCTGTTGTTTACTCCTTTCATTTCACATTGATTTTGTTATGCAGATAGTATAGTTTTCTTGCTGAAGGAAATGAAACACACTTTGTAATGATGCTTCTAACTAAATGTTTGAAATTTATAAGGTCACCACTGTTTTACACTCAGGCTGTTAACGTGAGGTTTGCTACTTCCAGCACCTACTGGAAAGATGAGAAAATTTGTCAAGAGATAATATGTGAAGCCAAGACCTTTAAT
Organism: Erpornis zantholeuca; assembly: GCA_013400515.1. Lineage (NCBI taxonomy): Eukaryota > Metazoa > Chordata > Aves > Passeriformes > Timaliidae > Erpornis > Erpornis zantholeuca. Next base: position 4,522 of record VZTN01003884.1, read on the forward strand.
AGAACCAATTCACCAGTTCCAGTGTACAACAGAAATATCACTTCTGCTTGGCTTGAAGTTTGTAACACGTAGAAAATAACTTCTGGTGCCATATTTTCTTCTTGCTGAGATCCATTAACAAATACATGAGAATTTCCCATAAGTCCTTAATATTAAGACAATTAAAACATTACCTAGAAACTTGTTTTGTTTTCCTATTTCTTGACAGCTACAGACAGAAGTTTTATTTCAATGGAACTTAAGTTTCAGGTAGAGATAGACTTAAATTGAGACAAAAGTACCTGTGATAGTCAGGTAGTAAGAACTGCAGTCCAACTCTCTGTCCTTTACTCAAGTTCTAATCCTGTGCAATTGTTGGGTCTGATGGAAGACCAAATTCAGTGCAGGCATTTACAGGTGAGACACTGCAGTACATTTTTTTTTTTTTTGGCCATTTATTTATTCTATAAATAAGCCAGATAGAAGTTCATTGTAATTTCTGCTTTCAAAGGAGTCTTAATTCTTTACTGAAGCTAATCCTCAGTTGATAAAACTAATTTTATTGAAACATGACATGAAGGTGGTTTTAGGTGAAGTAGCAGGTGGTATCATTATGTCTTGATGTGCCTTTATGATGTTTATGATGCAACTACAACCTCCTTTCTATCACACGTTCATTTTGCTGTCTTGTTTATAAAAGAGGAAACAGAGTTTACCTGAAGAGAAACGATTCACTGGAGCCAAGTCTCACTTACCTGGTAATGGGCAGCAGAGAAGAAAAAAAATTGGGAATTCCTTTAAATGCTTCCCCAACAGCTGTAGGATGTTTGAGTCTATTTTGCTTTTTTTCCTTCCCTGGAAAATAAATGTTCTTTTATCAGTGTTAGGTGAAAAGGAAATATGTGAGTGAAAATATTACATACTTCTAACCAGAATCCCCAAAGAGCCAGTTCACTGAGCACTTGGAAGGCTCTGCAGGCTCTAGATGTAAAGTGGAAACATATGTCATCATATTTATAAAACTGTACAAAATAAAGCAGAGTTTTGTTCTGTAGCTGAGGTCTTGTTGCTGCTTAGAAATTTGATTGGTTTAATGAACAGTGTTTGGCTGTTTAATCATTGCTTCAGTAGAAAAGCAGAAGCTGTTTTTTTATATGACTTTTGACACTTTGATCACAGACCATGTTCCAGGTATGGTTGCAGTTTTCCTTTTTTCCTCTTTAGGAATTAATTTTAGCAACTTCTGCTGTCTAACCAGCAAAGAAACTGCCTGACCACAGGAGATATGATCCAAAGCTTACTGTAATTTATGTGATCTTCTCCCTGCATTTAGTAGGATTTGCATTAAATTTTGTACTTAGAAATATGCATGGAGCATGGTAGGATAAAAAACAGATGGTGGAGATGTGTTAGTTTAGGTGGTCAAAGATGGAATTAATTACTAAAATCCTCCAGAAACTGGGTTTTTTTAGGTACCTATTTTTCAATAAATATTAAGTCCTTTCATTAGTACTGCTGAGGAAAGAAACAAAACACTGCAAGCAATCCTCTTTTGTGTTTTGGGTGTGGAGAGAAGGTCAAGAGACGACTTTTTTCCCAGTTATTTTTATGATAACAGAGAATAGAACACACTATTTACGTAAACTGAGGTAGAAAGTAGGAACCAAATAAAGACATAATTTTCCTTCATCAAAGGTTAAAAAAAAAAAAACAAAAAAAAACTAAAGAAAACAAAACAAAAAAAAAAACCAACCAAACAAACAAACAAAAAAACCCCACGTTTTTGTAGAAGTCTTCAACCTTCTGTTCACTAGCTTGTGATTGCTACTACATGAAGCTTTCCAGTGAAGCTGAAAATGACCCACAATATCAAAGGCTCAGCAGCTTCTGGGCCTTTTATCGTTTGGCAAGCCTTTACTGGCATGACAAGAAGGATTTTCTGCCGTTTTTGAGAAAAAAAGGACGAAAATGGGAAAGAATCAAAAGAAGAAAACTGTCGGATGCTACAGGAGATTCAAGTCTTCCATCTCTCTCCTGACAGTCAGTGCCAGGGCAGCAGCAAATGAACGAGAGAAACAATGGAAAACACGCCTTTGCTTTTCATTTGAATTTTCAATGCATAAACATGTACCATGCCACACGATGGCAGCACAGGCTGCAAAATGCAGAGGAGTTGCTGTACACAATAAATGGGACAAACAGAGAAGATTTAACGTTGAAACTCCTGTCTTGCAAACGCTTCTGAAGGGGTAGGGTATCACTGAGCATCACCGGATGCACGGTGAGCTTTTGCTGTGCTGTACACAAGTCATGTCTAGAGAGATCACTTTTCTAGTAAAGACCGTCTTTTTGAGATGGTATTTCTTCTCAGAATTATGAGTTTATTGTCTCTAGTGATCTTTTACTTTCCCACTGTCCCAAATCTTCTGTTCTTTCTTTAGACAGAATTAATACCTTCATCTCAAGACGCACTACTGCACTCTGTGACCTGCGCCACCCACACAAGGTGAAGGTTGCAGCTTAGCAGGACAGGTCACACTTGAAGGCAGAGAGTGGTTCTAGCAGAAACCTTTGCTTTCCACATACAGCTGTCTCTGGCACCATTTCAAAGATTTCACTTCTCAAAAGGAAAAGCAAAATTAACTTCAGGAAGGAAAATAAGCTGTAATTTTTAAAACTGATTGAAGGCAGGCTTGGGAGCTGTGATGAAGAAGGGCTGGATTTGAAAGCTGAGCAAGGTGCTCTGTTGCCTTTTAAACTTCCCTTTTGCTTTTTTGGCTCCCTTTCTGTCCCAGCTTAGTCCTGGACATCTGATTTTGTGCTCCTTTTTCATCTGTCGGTGATTAAGTGGTATCTAGCAGACAAACACACACCAAATGAAAATACAAAAACCATAACACTTCCAAAAAAGAAACAAAACTGCATACATCACTTTGTCTGGATGCGTGATTATGATACCTTTTCATTCTGTTTCATCCTAAAACGATGTTGTGGTTTGTTACTGCAGCCTTTAGTCTGCATTTCGCTTGTTTGCAGCAGCCCATGACGCAGTTTGGGTTGGAACTGCCTATGAGAAGCTCTCGCTTTTTCTGCCGTCGCATGCTGCCATCCTGAGGACAGCACCCGCAGTGCCGGGATGCACAACCACTGCTCATCCCCGCCTGCCCACAGACCACCTCAGATCAAAGTTTGAGTCTATTCAGAAGCACCACTGTTTCAGAGGTAGCTCAAGATAATTTTATTTTTTTTTTCATTCCAAGCAGGTAAACTAAATTTCACTTTTAGTAAGCACTCAAGCTTGTCTTGTAATTTTAGTTTGTATTTTTCAGTTTGAAACCATGTGATTATTATTGTTACAACCGAAAGTTATATTGCAGTAGTTCTTCACTTGATGAATATAATTCTCCCTGACACAATCCCCCTTTGCCTTTTCTGGATCATAGATTATTTTTCTGTACGTGATATATAACTCATCACCGGTTATCTTTGGGTCCTAAACACTGTCCTAGAATTTGAGAGGATGAATACATCATCTTCATTGCTGCACACTATTTCTAGTGTATGTTTTGAAAAAAAGAAAAAGCCCTGAAAAGAAACTTTATATTGCCAACCTTTAGGATAACACACATGAAGATGAGTGAGGTGAGCCAGGTGAATGGACACTGAGAGACACAGCAGGAGATGGGAATTGTGACCATTTGGATAACAAAGGGCATGACTCCATTTATGTGGATGGGCATAGAGAAGGAGGCAGGAGTCAAAGATGGGGGAGGAATAGTGAGACTGGTGCAAGACTGGTGCACAGGGAGACTGTGAGGGGATAACAGCCCAGGAGTTCCTTTGCTGGGGATCTCCTCAAGGCAGCAGCTCGAGCTGTTTCTGTGCTACTGCACCGTGAATAAATGGCTGTATGGGACGAGATATCTGAGACTTCTCCATGGGAAGCCTGGCATTGAACTGGTGAGGGAACCTGGTCTGACTGTGTCAGTGGGGTGTGTGAGGAGTCAGGTGGGCACCCATTTAGTCACTGGAGCCTCCTGCTGTGAAGGAGCTTCAGTCCCAGCAGCGAAAATCTCTGGCCTTGGGAGTTCAAATGCCAGAGAGTCTCGTGAGTGGTCAGACTGGGAAGTTTCCTTAACAAGTGAGACTCACAAGTTTCTATTACAGCTAACAATGACAGAATGGGTAAAAATATTGGGTTTGAGGGGACGTTTGCACCTTTGTTCAACTGTGGATTCCTGTGTTCCAGGGAAATCATCTGCTTTGGCCCCAACAGGAAGAATGAGTGTCAAAATGTAAATTGACTCCTGCTATAGACTGGACTAGTAGTTAACATAGTCCTGTATTTGTAAAATCCATTGAAGACATTTTAAATGATGAACCATAAAACTAGATACTTATTAGTAATAAACTTGCTTGTTTTCAAGTAGTGTTGGCCTTCTAGTATGAAACATGGTACCTTTAACTGGTTTTTCTCTGCCATTCCCCCCAATACACCTGCAGTGTTTTCTTTGTATAAAACATTAAATGCTTTAGAACTAATTGCATAAGAGATAGGCTGTCTTCATATGGCTCACTGCAATATTTAACATCAAACATTTTCATATTTAAGATAAGTGGATTTGTTCAGGATGGAGCTTTACTAACAAGCAGCACAGGGTGGAGCTTTAGAACGTGGTCTTTCTACAGGTGGATCCAAACTTCCCAGGTTCTCTTTCAATCAATAATTGCCATCAGGATCCTCATAAAACACTGAAAAAAAATCAGCTAAACTTCTGAGATTTTACAGCAGAAGAGATGGAAATGTAGCAGTAGAAAGTTGTAGGACAGGAGAAAGAAAATTTTCAAGCTCTCTGTACTTACTTTTGGAGTATATTGAGCTGTAAAAGTGATTCAGGATCTTTATCCTGTGATCCTAAGTTAAACCAAGAATGCATATAGCCTGTAGCTAAATGCTCTTTTTAAAACTTCTACAAACAAAAATACATTAAATGTGGAATTCTAATGTTCTTTTCTGCAGGGGTTTCTTTGGGAAAACTTGAAGGGCTAGATCTAGTGGAAGTCAGCTCTGGAAATACTACGTCCCCTTTAAGCATGAACTGGTACAAGTATTTTTTCATCTCTGTAAGTACATGTAGATAGATTTGCATTAATTTTTATGGTTTATTTTTTCTTTAAATAAACTTGTGATATGATTTAATTCTTGCCTATAGAAGATTTCTTAGGTAATAAATTGAGAACTGAACTTTGGGAAAATTGGCTTGTAACAAATTAGTGAGACTATTATAATTAAAATATTAATGGCTTGTTGAAACTTGAATAATTATGAAAATGAAGTAGAGACAGTTGTCATATATGAATATTAGGAGAAGAGGAGAAGGGCATATTAACTCAACTGAAATAGAGAGCAAATCTTTCCCTTTGTAGTAACATGAAACACAGAAACATGAAATGTGCGAATAAGTGTTTTACATAAACTATAATTATCATTCTGAGAAAAAAAAGTGATGTTTCCCATTGTAAGATGAATGATAATATTTATACTCCTATGAGTACATGAGAGAAAGAGTGTAAAAAGTAGCACCATTTGATAAAATTCAGGTGGAATACCGAGGTGCTGCTACATCTGTTGACTGGAGAGGCACCCAGCTGTGTTACACAGTGCTGTACATCTGATACTGCTGTCCTTCACCTCCCAATCAAATGTTCTTTTGGTTCACTTCTGTCATGGTTTAACCTCGATAGGCTGCTACCACAGCTGCTTGCTCACTCCTCTGCAGAGGGGTAGGGGAGAAAATAAGAAGAGCAAAATTGTGAAAACCCATGGGCTGAGATAAGGACAGTTTAAAAGGGAAAGCAGAGGCTGTGCACACAGTAAAGCAAAGCAAAACAAGGAATTAATTTGCCTCTTTCCATTGGCAGGGTGGTGCTCTGCCATCTTCAGGAAAACTGGGCTCCATCACATGTCAGAGCTACTTAGAAAGACAGATTCCATAACTCCAAATGTCCCTCCTTCCTCCTTCTTCCCCCAGTTCTGGTCAGCTGGGGTCAGTTGTCCTAACTGTTCCCCTTCCCAACTCCTTGTGCACTCCCAACCTCCCCATGGGTTTGGTGGGGTGAAGAGGAGAAAAGACCTTGATTCTGTGTAGGTGCTTCTATAAGTCTTCATTTCTTCTGATAGCTACCATGCCACAATGTTATTATTTTATATATGAACATCATAAAGCATTTGGGAATGCCCTTGATATGAACAACAGTGGGAAAAAAGTAATATAGCAGTTCTGTCTACACAGCACAGTGCAGATGAATAGGAACAGACCTGTAAAGCAAACTGCCTGGTGCTGAGGGGCAGTGTCCACACTGCAGGTGTGTCAGGGGAATCCATACTCAGCTATGGCATCAGCTATTCTGATCCCATGGGCTGTGTGTTCCTGTGTGTTTCACTGCTCAAGGTGAGGACCGAAACCAGGATGATGAAAAAGAAGATACAATAGAGAAACAAAGAACTTTGACAAGGAAGAACCAGAGATTATATTGGTGACATGTACCTAAGCAAGCTAAAGTAAAGATCCAGCCCTCAGCTTCTGAACTCTTCCTTCCAGGCGTTCACTGATCACGTTTGTAATTTGGTGTTCTGCAACAGGTTATTCGATTTGAAGAGCATAATCTTCCTTAGAGTTTAATCTTCCTTTCATATATGATTTTCTGATGATTGTGTTGGCCCAGTTGCCTCACAGGACATTGTATTTTAATCTTCCTTTCCAGAAGAATAAATTCAAGACTCATGTCTTTTGGCAAAATTAGCTTTACTGGGTGGCTCATGTGGCAAGAGTCAGCTTTAGTTGCTCAACATTTCTCTTCTTCTATTGCATTTATGTTTGATCTTGTTCACGACTGACTCACTGTTGTGGGAAATTTTGCAATCGTTGTTCTTTGAGAATTTTTACTATCATAGCAATTTTGTTGAGAGCCAATTAAATCATGTTGGTAAGACATGTTTGGACAGTAAAAGGAAATTGCCTTGTAGCAGCAGAACAATACTCAGTAAGAGTGTCAAATCACATCAAGTAGCAAACCTCATGAACAGATATATGAACAAATATATGAATTTCAGCTTGTTTTTTAAAACAGGTAGCACAAACAAAATAGAGGCTACAAAGCAAGTCGATGTAAACCAGATATTTGTACATCTGCTGATGGATGAAATGCTTTTAAATGGATTTCTCTTCTCTTTCTCATTGCTCATCTCACTTCACCTTTCTCTCCTCATTTCTTTTCATCAATTTTATTCATTGAGCAACTAATAATTTTAGCAATTTGAAGTGGTTGTTGAAATACATGTTTTCTCTACTCATTTCATCTCTTAACTTTTCTTTGTTGTCTTCACCTGGAAGGTAAAGGAGTATTTTACCTAAATCACAAAGACAAATACATAGAAAATACCATTTTGAGAAATAGAAAATGTTCATTTCAGAATACGAGGAGAAGAAGACAGTATTCTTCCTGTAAATATGAATAATTTCTTTTTTCAGTGCATTAAAAAGCTAATGATTTTTTTATATAAGCTCAAAAAGGTAGCTGGTGCAATAATTCAATAGTTTTTTTAACTTGGCTTGAAAATTGTTTTGAACAACTCATATTCACATAGCCATTATCTACACTTCAGCTAACTAGTTTTGATATGTGCCTTCTGCCTTGATCTTAACTACTTTTAATATTGTTTTCATTCTTAGTATGATGCTATCAGTTGTCCCAAATTCTGCACCTACTATGTCATCAAAAGTTTTCTGTGCTTCACTAGCAAGATGTTCACCAGTTTCTGCAGAGCTACAGACTTACAAGTTGATCCAGACAAACAAATCCTGTTTTTCTTGTGCATTTAAGTTTCACAGCCTGGGGTGAATATGACCTTAACTTAAATTATATCAACAAATTTGTCACTTGATGATTTTAAATTATTAAACCTGTCTCCTTTCTGCTTCTATTGTAATGAACCTGTCTTTCCATGTGGAGTGACACAGATAAATATGGTAGCTGTTGCTGAAGGCAACCAGGAAAATATTATATCCCCATGTATCTCTAAGTTTAGTGAAATACAATAAGAAGTCCTTGATGAACCTCATGCAATATTAATTTAGGGATGGCTTCTTACTGTGTCAGAAGGAAGAGAGGTTTATAGCAGATTCCAGGTCTCACATGCTTTTGAGAAACTGCTGGCTCATACAAATCCTGCACTGGGCAGGAGTGCCCCAGTCATCGAAGCAGTTTCTACACCAGCATTTTTCTCTAGAGTGATTTGACATAACTGTCCAAGTCACCCCTGCTTACTGCATGCTGGTGCAGTTCTCAGACCAGTTCTGGTACCAGCAAACTGGATTTGTTTACGAGGAAACTCCACCAAAATCTCTGTTCTGTGTGTGCATTAAACACACTCATCACTCCTAATGAAGATACAAAGCTTCAACCAGTGCACAGCCCTCAAAGGGCCCTTAATCACAGGAAGGGGATGTTCCAGGCAGGGAACCAGGCTAAATCCTGACTGAGGTCACCTGAAATTGCCCTAATCACCCTCAATGTGTAAATAGAGGCCTTGGCACCAAGCACATTAACATGCTGATCCAGTGATGGTGTGACAGATCGTTTGCTAACGTAAAAGTAATCTGAGATTCCTACAGCCCCTGCTGGATTAGCCTCCAGGGCTCTAGTCTCTCTTTCATGGAGTGTGTAGAGTGGTTCTGGAAAATTCACCTCATGCCAGCAATTTTGAGCACTATCATATAATGATCCAGCTGCTGGAATTTAAACAATATTTTAAAAGGAAGCAATTGGTCCCTTTTAACCAAGCAGATCTATGCAGATGGCAAATAATTTCCAAATTTTATTTTAACTCCATTTCAGTTGCATCTTGCAATAATTAATTTGTGCAAAAATGCTACAATTTACTTACAGTAAAAGGATTGATCAAGGTTTAAAATTTAGGTCTGTTTTCATTATACTTATTGATCATTGTTCTCTGATTCATTCTAAGACATATTGTATATAGATGCTTATTAAGGCACACATGTTGAATGTTTTGCCTATATTTTGTTGCAATGGACCATAGAGACGAAATATGTGGTCTGCATATCCTGTGATGGATGTCATGAGTATGGGTCTGTTATCCTAATGCCAAAAAAGTCAATTAGTTACTTGCATTTTTTATCTGAATTTACATATATTATAGTACATTTATACCCTATCATACCAATAGCTGAATAATATTGTTTTTCCTGTCTTTTTCAGTTCCTGTTTCTATCCTACACTTGTCCCCATCATTAATGGAAACAACTTTCAGTCATAGCTGTGGTTCTTGTTAACAGTAGCAGCACAGCATGAAGAGCTTTATGCACAGATGTCAGGAAGGGGAATATTCTGTCAGTCGGGTCTGTCAGACTCTGTACTCACAGATTTTTATGTACATAAATTTATGAGGAGCTGATAGCCACTGTCCCAGACCCAGTTATAAGTCCACAGTTGAGAACATAACCTCAGCTTCCAGGATCAGCTGATTGCACAGGTTATCTCCTGCTTAAATCAAACTTTCTCTTTCAGCTGCAATAACAACAAATCAGAAGTTTATTTTATTACAAAGCCTGCCCTACTATTTTTTTTTTTTACCAATTAAACTATCTCTTATCTCTCAAGCAGAAGTAACTGTCTTGCAAGTGCTTAACTGCCCAAGAGCTTTCAAGGTTCATCCTCCCCGTTAAAATGACGTCAAAGACATTCTTCACTCTATTTACATATTTTCCTCTTCTTTTTTTGTATATATTATTGTGGGCACGCATATGTCCCCGGAAAAGTACAGAAAGCATTTAATTGTCTAGAAAATGAGTTCCAAACTTTGTATTTATCAGAAGACGAGCCTGCAGTTTACTGCAGCAAACTGTCATAGAAGATATCAGGCTCAAATGATATTAGGAGTTCCAGCTTTTCCATAACTCTATCGAATTTCAGAAAAATTACAGTGCTGCTTTCTTGGCAGGCATATAATACATTGCTGGCTGCACGCTGCTCTTCCCTGCAAACCCATTTTGAGAAATATTATACAGAGCAGAGCTGGCCTGGCACATTCTCCCAGGCTTGGCACCTTCTTTGATGCCTGCCCGTGGCACAGCAGCAAGGGCTGCTTAGCTGGGCACAGGCTGGGAACGTGTAGAGATGTGCACCCACACTACAGGGAAAGATGAAAGAATTGAGGTAGATATTGCTGCCAGGAGTGCTCATTCCTGCCAAAAGGTCATTCCTTAGTAAGCATTTCAGTTGACCTGTCCTCTCACACGTTCCTGATTGAAGAGGTGAATACTGCAAAAGTGCTGAGAGCAGATGACATGGGGTTTTTAAACACTCCATGCATACTCCTCCAAAAGTGGTGGCTCAGAGATCTTCACTTCAGGTATTATATCTTTGTCTGATACATGAGTGTGGAGAGAGGCTGCCAATGCAAACATCTAACAGAACAGTTTTTGGAAAAATTATAAACTTTTAATAATAATGATGAGAGAAATAAAAGTTTCATCTACTCAGTGTTTACATCTGATTTCATCCAAAGACAAGTGAGCCTTACAGTGAATGAAGAGGGCACAGCTATTTCTAACATCTTCATGCCACCATTTCTCTGTTAAGAGTAAACCATGCTTTTATCCATTTTTTCCTGATATTCATGTTACAGACCAGTGTGATCCATGCTATACTGTCACCAGTACACAAACAAAGGAGACAGCTATGCTAGGAAACAAATTATATAAAACACCACTAGTTAGAAAAAAAAAAACCTGGATTATCTGTCCTAAACCTACACTGGATTTAATATTTTATCAAACAATTTTTCCCCATACAATTTCTGTAAGTTAAAAACTAATAAAGCTAACACTGCGGAGGTTATGATTGTTTGTAGTACTACTCCACATAATGATATGATCTTTGAATTTTCATTTTGATATTGTTATTTCCTTCATGATTATTAATTGTAAAATATTATTTGTTGTGTAAATGTTTGCTGGCTATTAACAGCACTGTGAGTCTGGAGTTCTAGGTATTTGGTTAATTTGAGAGAAAACAGCTAAAACCTTAGCTTTGGTAACAGACAGCCACTGGTTGTCAGCAAAGGATTTTTTATGTTACTACAGAATTTATCAGTAGTGTGGGTAAATCAGGTATCCTTTGATTACTACCTAAAGCCTTCCTGTATTTGCTTTTTATTAGCATTATATGTTTAACTTCTTCCTTTTAGTTTTGTTACTGATGTAGTGACTGATTGGGCTGTGTACAAAACAAAACCCAAGATGTAATATGATCTTAAAACTGTGTGTTAGGGAGGCAAGGAAAAGGTGCCAATCGCTTTTGTGTTCTAGAGCACAGGTGCATCATAAAACCTCGTCATATTCTCTTTGATCTGGTCAAATTACAGCCTCCTTAGAGTGGGAGGAAGGAGTTGGGACTTTATGAGCCTATTTGATATTTAGCATTTACGTGATAAGTTGGTCATGGTTTGGTTGTAGTTATGGGATGGCTTAATTATAGGTTGATCCGGCAAAATTGTCTGTATTTAAAGAGTTGCGTTAGGCTGCCTTGTTTGCCCAAGACTACTTTCAGTCACTCATAATAATTTTAAGTGATAAAGATCGTTTGCATTGAAAGTCTTAATTGCTTGGCATTAGAAGGAGGCTGACTTTTTTCTCAATAGCATATTTAACTTTAGCTCAAAAATCTGATGCTTTCTTATAAAGTGGAAAAAAAAAATCACGTACACACACACACACACACACACATAGCCTTCCTGTTTCAAAGTTCCAGTGTTTCTAATTTTTTAAATAAAAGTTTGACTATTTCCCAGGGGTGATTGTGCTGTCAGGTATATGTATATTGGTATCATGCCTGTCTCACCTGATCAAACTGAGTCTGATTTGCAGTTTGCACACAGCCTATGGGTGTCTGTTGGCTCACATGCAAAGAATGACCTGTCTGATGTGTCCTTTGTCTAAGGATCTTTGAGGCTGACCAAGACTTTCCTTTCAGTTGCCACCATAATCATAGGCCTTGTAACTGAAATTAGATACAGAGGTGAGATTCATTTGACCAAATAGAAACCTTTATCTTCAGATTGAATGAATCTTGGTCCAAAACTCCATTATCTAAATCTCTGCCAACTAGAAATTCACTGCATGATGATTACCTCATTAGTAGACATCTACGCTTTTAAATGCTTATGCTAAGTGTTTTGCCTTTCCCTCACAGACCCTGTACTGCCTCTCCTGGTATGCAGACAGCCCACTCAGATTCAGATTATGCAGAACCTGGACTGCAACAAGAGAGGGCAAATTGCAACAAAGGTGTTTGACATATGAAAAAAAAAGACAAAGCATGTCTTTTGAGAGGTAGGAAATGGTACACAATGAGCATTCACACAGACAGGTCCTGAGGCCAAGGCTGACAACAAAAGCAAAGGGGAAGAGAAAACTAGGATAAGAAAGGGACAAGTCCCAAAATAGTATGAGGAGGCAGGGATCAGAGAACAGAAGAAATTGCTTGGGGAGTTGATTGAAAATAAGTAATGTTCGTTCTCCATAACATATGAAGCTAGTCCTTGGATGTTGCAGATTTCTTCAAGGTATTTGCTCATGGAAAGCATTGCATACAGAGTTTTTACGGTTCCTCAGCCAAAATAAGACCCCGGATGTTTGAAAACTGTTCAAAACAATGAATTACCTCTGTGGATCTCCTTTTAACTTAAACTTAACTTTGCTGATCATCAGTATTATCTGGACAACTTTAAATCCAGCAAATCTGATTTTTATACGAAACTTTTTTTTTTTAATGTCACAGATTTATCTGTGACAGAAAAGAAATATTATAGGAGTTTGAATGAATATTCACATTGTTCCACTTGAATATATGCTGAAAGGTAATAATCAATAAATACTTCAGTGGAAATCAACAATACTTCTTGAGAAAAGTCCCCTAAAAAAAGAAGATAAATCACAAAAGTTGTAAGGCCAAAACAAAAACCATGGCAAACAATGTGGTATGGTGGTCTATTTTCAGTAGTAATTCTGTTAGACAAGCTGGTACCCTTCTCAGGTACATTTCTGTTCTAATAAGATAGTTCTTTTAGCTTAAAAAGCTTGCTTATATTCATTCAGGAGGCTGGGAACGGGATTAAAAGAGCAAGAACAGCATGTTTTGTAACAGTCTCCTGATAAAAGAATGCTTTGTTGCCTTACTCTCCCCTTAGGAAAACACATAAAACCAGGAAAAATGCAAGATCAGTGAGAGACTTTGAATCCCATTTTCATTGTTATGCTTAGGTATAGCCCCAGCTCGAGGCTGACTGAGGTTGAGGTGACTCAAATCAGTGTCAGGTCTGTTTTTCTTTCCCCTCCCACCAGTTTCTCCAGAGCTCAGTCACCCCAGCCCAGAGGATGCAACCACCTCCATCTCATGAGTATGGCCAGCACACAAACGCTGAGCTCAGCCCTCTGATGCTGGCTGCTCAGTGAGGCAGCATGGAGCATCACAGACCCTCCCCATGCTGCCTGTGTGACCTCACTCCTCCTCCTCCTCTTACAGTCCCACAGCACTCAAAAACACCCAGCTGGAAAGAGGGGCACCCTTTGCATGAGCTGTAAAACATCAGTGGTGTAGATATTGACAAGGAGTGAATATTAAGGCAGGTTCACTGCCCTCAAAGCTAAGGAGCAGCCAGGTGTCCTTTCAAGAGAAGCATCTCATGCCCACTCATCCTGAGCCGTGCAGAAGCACCCAAAGGAAGCAGCGAGTGGGTGACAGCAGCAGGTGACTCTCTGGTTTGAGAGACAGAGAGATCCAGCTGTCAATCTGACCTGCTGTCTAGACAAGTTTGCTGCTTGCCCACTGAGAACTTATGAGAGAGGAGTAAAGAGTGGGTGACAAGTGAGCGTCTGCTATAGATGCCCTGACCAGGAGGAACAAGTGCATGAGGCTTTTCATGGGCAGCCAGAAGCAGCCTCCCATCTACAGACCCTGGTGCCCATGGGGCATTTTAACCACCCTGAGACCTGCTGGAATGGCATAAGGAGCAGCTTGGCTGCTTAGAAAGCACAGCTTGGCAGAATAGGACCTGGGGCTCCTGGGGGATACCATGAGCTGATGTGCTTTTGCAACAAAGGAGGCCAATGACATCTTAGGCTGCATTTGGAGTGCTGCCACCTGGTCAAAGGAAGTGATCCTTTCCTTCTAATCAGCACTGCTGAGGCCACACGGGGAGTGCTGTGTCCAGTTCTGGGCTCCTCAGTACACAAGAGACATGGACATATTGGAGACAGTCTGAAGAAGGGACACAAAACAATGAAGGGACTCAAACCTCTCTCCACTGAGAAAAGGCTGAGGAATGGGAACAGTTCAGCCTGGATAAGGTTAAGGGAGTGTCCTGGTTTGAGACAAATTCAGAGGGGAATATCCCCTGATGGAAAGCAGGTTGTAGTTACCCCTCCCCCACCAGGTTTGGGAAAAGGAGTATTTCCTCAGAGGAAAATGAAGAGGAAAAAAACTATTTTTTAACAAACACAGGAAAAGAATAATAATACTAAATAATAAAATCTCTCATTGTAGAGAGAAACCTGGAAAAGTTTAAAGTCTTTCTGGGTATAGTCTCTCTCCTCCCCGGAGCTGGGATGGCGTCGGGGGATGCCCCTGCAGGCCAGTGGAAGGTCTCCCAGTGAGGTTTCGATGTTCTGATGTTCTGAACAAGCCCAGAAGAGAAAAAAAAAGAGGACACCAAAGTCCCAGGAAAAAAAAAAAGTCTGTCTCTCTTCTTTTGAAGAAAACAGAGCCAAGAGCTGGCTGGAAAGCAAGGAAGGTGTTTCCTCCCCTCTCTGCCGCAGCAGCTATCACTCCCCAACAGCAGCAGAACAACAGAGAGGAGTAGCAACCTTGAAGCACAGAACTGCTTTGAAAAAAATAAGCTCCTCTGGCTGTTTTTTTTTTTTCTCTCCCCTCTCAGCCTGTTTAAAAGCACAGAAAGGCATAAAATTCATTTTCAGGGCATAGAGCAGATGATATAGGATACAACATAAAGTCACTCCAAGACAGGGAGGAACTTATTAATGTATACCTGTACCTGAAGGTGTATGGGTGGCAGAGTCAGGCTCTTTCCAGTGGTGCCCAGGACACAGGCAGCACCATCTGAAGACCATGGAGCATTTTTTCTTTGAAGGTAACTGAGCACTGGAACAGGTCTCCCAGACAGGCTGTAGTCTCCATCCTTGGAGATACTCAAAACCCATGTGGTCCAGAACAACCAGCTGTAAGTGGCCATGCTTGAGCAAAAGAGGTTGAACTAGAGGACCTACAGAGGTCCATACCAACCTCAGCCATTCTGTGAATTTCCCTTTCCTTGAAGCCAGATAACCAAAACTTACATTCCCCACTTGTCTCCTGATCACAATATCGTAACCCCCACTATACTGACACTCTGCAGCTTTTTGTGCCAAACATGTTAAAATCTGGGTTATCTGCTGCTAATAGTTTTCCTTATAAGGTTTTCAGAACAGGCAGTGTGTATTTTTACAATTTATCAGCAAGGTGACAGAGTAATGCTTTGTAATTTTAATATTCTGAATTTGCCAAATATAAACTCCAGCTGGACCCACCTTACATGCAGCTCATGCTGCATGGACAAGTACTGCTAGCATTGCAGCAGTATAGAGGCAGAAAAACACTTGCATTAAAATTTAAAAATCCAATCCCCTTCAGAAATAGGCATACTTATCTTCATAAACCAGTTCATGCACAAGAAATGAAGAGTTTTTATAGAACATCCTTTTATTTTGCAAAAAATTTATTGTTCACTGTTGTACAAAACATACCTAAAAATATGATGTTAAGATAATTTTGACTCAGCTAGGTAGTTTGCAGATTACCTAGTTGAAGGGAAGAAATCTTCACAATTTTTAAGGCAATTCAAGACAGTAACAACCAGTGATTTACACGTTTTGAAATATTCCATTTATAAGCTTTACACAAATATTACCTGGTACTTGGTATCTGTAAACTTTAATGCTTTATACAAATTTTCCATTCACATAATTAGAAGACACAATGAAAATAATGTTTTACAGTTCTTTTTTTAAAGTATCTCATTTCTACTCTTGGTTTTACAGAAATAGCTGGTTCAACTCATTATTTTAATTTTTAAAAGAGACAAAGGAGTAAAATTGATTCTAGATTTCTACTTTGTTTAAAAATGGGGGGGTAGGAAGTAATTATCTACGTTTGCTGAAATGTTAAAAAAACCCCAAACCAAAAAATAAAACATTTTTAAGGTAAATTAGAGTGGAAAAACATTATTTTGATTTAAATTATGTATTATTTTAACTCTAGGGTGGTAAGTTAGCAACCATCTACTTAAAACAGCCAACACTGATTCAATTTAAGCTCACAAAGATCTGGTCTATTCTTTTAGAAAAGTACTACTACTGTATTTCAGGAGGAAAGAAACCATACTCACGGGGTTTCTCTACACCACCCTCCAAGTAATTTTCTAAAGAGTGCAGTCATTATTTTTCCTAGGTCCTTCTGAACCACAGGATTTTTATATAATTTAAAATACAAACAAACAAAAACACCACCAAACATTAAGAGAGGGAGAGGGAGACATTACTATTACCTTAAAAAGCGTATAGCCAATAACTAAACATAAAGATCCAAGACACAAAACAGCAAGAAAGTCACTAGGGGACAGATCTTCACCTGGCATAAAGTCAGCATAGCTCCACAGGCAACTCTGAGCAGAGCAATCCTGACTTCTATCAGTCACAGATCTGACTCTCCATGTACAGAAGAATTTGTTTATGTTAGTGATAAAGATGAGCAGTATTCAGAAGAGAAGTCTTAGCATACATTTTTTAAATGAAGTAAGTTTGTAACACCTTGCTTCTCATCTAGTAATTTGCTGCTGATGATTGCCACTCTTGCCACTGGCGGTGTATCTACTTTGGGATGAATTCATTACCACTTTCAAACGATACACTAAAATATATTTAGCATTGGTCTATGAAATCTTAACCACAGCTAGTTCTTATCAGAAATATTCTGAAGCCCATTTACTGTGTGAAACATAAGGTTTTAAAAGTACTATTTTATAATGTTGATAAGTTTTTATCCTGTTATTGGTTTTCACTGACCATAATTCATATGGAATGAACTGCAATCACTGGAACTCAGCAGCAACTGAAATTTAGAGCAGCACGACTCTTGGTTGTTAGCAATTACTCCTTTTACAGATCATTAGCTGCAGTAAATTTTTAAAAATATCCCTAAGGCATATGTTTACAGAGCAAATCCTAAAAGCAAACTTATAGCTACAGAAATAAGTAATTGCACGAGTTTCTGATAGGCACTGAGATGTTCTTTTAAGGCACAGGAGAATTCCCAGAGTGCAGAAGACAGATTACTTAACCAGGAGTGCAAACGTTAAAAAACCACTTAAAACTTGGGAAGCAGAGGTGGAGTTCCACCTGCTGCTTATGGCAGCATTCAGGTCCCACGGCTGTCATCTGCCAAAGGCACTACAGACTTTTGTGTGTTTGTGTATATATATATATAGTGTATATGTATGATTAATCTAGTACAGTAACAAACGGGATTCAGATGGTTTCTGCCAGAGATGTGTGTAAACGCTGACCTCTGCACCTACCCTGTATGACACTCAGAACAGAAGGTTTCTCCCAGTGTAACTTTGCATCTCAACAACAAGAAATCTCTAAAACACATTATTAATGCAGTGTGCTCAATCCATTTGAGCCGTATCTTCTGCCAAGTTCTACTTCCAAAAACAAACAGTTTAATGAAGTCCGTAACAGGGCAAGTAGCTACCACTCTCGGCAATGGTCATCATTTCTGCAATGATACTATGTCAAAACTCACAAGAAACTGAGGTACAAACTTATGTGAAGTAAACATGAGATTTATATTGCGTTCATTTGAAGTATGATAGCTTCCTCTATTGCATGATTTTCTTTTTTGATCTCTTATTTCCTTAAAAGAAAAATACATCCTCGCATACAATGCTGATAACCCTATAATGGTGATGCCATAAATCCCTCAGGATAGCAAGTTTGATGGGTGGTAACCCATTAGGAGAAAAATATATTTTTGAATATTATTTTACATATATACAATATATATATATTTATTTTTAATCAAAATGTTAAGTTTTCTAATATATTTATGAGTATTTTTACGTCCAAAATGAAAAAAATATTTTGTATCTCAGTTCATATAAGTTAAAAGTTAACAAGGTATTTGATATCCACCAACAATATTATTTGCTTCATTTCTACAAAATTAAAAGAAAACAAAGAAACAGTGAGTTATAAAGCTTTCCTTCTCCAAAGCCAAATACAAGAAAATTTTGAAGCTGGATAATTAATTAAAAGAACACCGAGTTTTGCATTGTGAGTAATCACAAAGAATGTAAAAAGTAATCTAAGTAGAAACTAGCATTACTATATTAACCTAAAGAAAAATATTTTTAATCCCTTTTTTTCTGATGGAATCTGTCCAGTGAAAGAAAATGTAAATCTAAAGCAAGAGTTATGTATACTCTCACCAGTCTATCTTAATTTGATAAACCTCTGCCCTCCTCAATTCCAAAGTACCTAACATCACGAAAGTATGACAGCCACTTATTTACAGGTTTTTTTCAGCACTGTGAAAGGCACATTTATCTTTTGATGCATGTTTCTGCTAATGTCCTAAACTTGGGTTCCAACTGATCTAAGAAGTCAAGTGCCTCTTCTTCATGCTGATCACTGCAGCAGCCTACAGAGCCAGCCAAGGATCCTTTTCCTTCATAGTTATATGAAAGGAGATAATCTTCAGAATGCTTCTGTTCTTCATCCTGTCTGCATAGGTGCACCTTCTGGATAGGAACAGAACACATCTTATTATTTTCTTAAATTGTTATCCTAAACATATTGCAAAAAAATAATTTCTTTTTGATTTACCTTTCATTCAATTATTTTTAATCAGAGTGTGTCCTCTAATGGATTCCTACATACAAAAAATGCACATGATTGGTCTATATCATTACGACTACAAAATATAAGTATTTAATAAAGAAATAATTTCTACTAATCACGTATGTAACAATAAAAGAGGAAGAACCTGTTTAAATAACCAGTTAAGCAACTAAAATGCACTGGAAATTAAAAGACTGATTTATACATAACTAGTTAGGCAAGTAGTGAGAGTTTTGTGATCTGCAAGAAACAGAGTGACTGCATTTCTAATGCTCTACATTCATTCCTGCTCCATTGCTAAGTATGAGGTTTAAATTAGCACAAAGCAAGCAGTTGAAAAAAAAGCAAACAGACATTCTCACAAAAGCTTCAGCAATTATTCTAAATTATTCAAAGTGAAAAATAGCACGCTTCCTATAGTTTAAGCCAAGAAAAGCAAGTAATTTACACTTACGTCTGAAATATGTCAAAAATTACTCCTTGAAAGAGCAATACTCCAAAGGAGGAGCAAAGGAGAGGAAAAATGAAATGAAACCAAAACCAGAAAGCCACCTTTCTAGAACATTTACATGTCTTCCTTGGAAAGTCTGTATATACTGACCATAACCTACACCTCAAAGAAAGTAAGTTTCAGAATACTTACTTCACCTAAACGAGGATGTGTGAAATTATGCCACTCTGAGTAGGAGTATCTACATGTGTCCATCATAGGCTGTCCTCCTCCTTCTTTAACTGATCCCAGAGTCTGATGTCCACCTCCCTTGATTGATTCCAAGGTATGCCCTCTTCCTTTTACCATTTCAAATGTTTGCTGCTCTCCTGTTTTCACTCCATACCCTCCTTGATCACATGTATTTTGTAGAGGAATTATATTGTGATCCTAAACAAAACAAAACAAGCAGTAGTGAGGATATCTTTTCTTTCCTTTTTTTTTTTTCCTTTTTAATTCAAGAGATGAAACAGCAATCAGAAACAGTCACAACTGAAACTTGGGGGGGTTTCCATCTTGGCACTGTAATATTTTGAACAAAAGGATATCTTTAGGTTTTAGTGAATAAAGATCAGTAAATTATCTTTGGAAAGGTTACTATGACAAGAGAGAAGAGCGGATATTTGCACTTAAATATGAGATGAGATCAAAATCTGAGGTTTTATCCCAGTGAAATGTGTATAGTCTACGTTCTAGTTTATAATGGCACATTATGCTTCATAGGCAACAAGATATTTGACACTTGCCACCATAAGGATTTCTTGGTTTTCAACATGAAATATCATTTTTAAACTTACCTCCTCTTCCTGGAGAGGACAATGTCAGGGGGTGGAGGACAACAGAAAAGAGTGAGAGTCTAAAGAGCTAAGTTCTCGGGCATGAACGCAGTCCTGGACTGAACTAGGTTCATGGCAGATTGGAAGAACTTTAGATGCCAAAATCATGAAAAATTTCATAAATATGGATTGTTTATTAAATCAACTGCATTTGGGGTCATTTTGCATAAATTTGCACATGCAATTTACAACAGCTATCTGCTAAATCTAAAAATCCTTCTCCAAGGAAAAATAACATTTTGCCATAAACACATATTCAACATAGGCAAAATAATAAATTTCCATCCAATCTCATCGTTAAAAATTACTGAAAATGTTATTAAAACGTTCACCTGAAGCTTCCAGCCAAATCCTTAAAACCTGGGAGAATTACAAGCAGCCAGCCGAATGACTACAAGGTATGTTTAAATGTATATGGTCCTACCACCTCTGCCTAAAGTAAGAATTTTCAAATTTTTGTTCAATATCAAAGTACATCTAATGATCCCTACATTGATTGCTTATTTCTTTTCTCAAATCACTTACTTGCAGGTGGTCCTGTTCTCAAACTGCAATGCTATGGACATCTTAATTGCAATTTTCTACATTGAAACAGACAACTTACCATCACTTCTTCTCCTGGAGCTTCTGTGTTTGAAATGATTAAATTGTGATTGGCACAATCATCAGTCACCTGCCTGTGCATTACCCCAGCACCACAGCAGCCACAAATTGTGATCAGGATTACTACGGAAAAGGAAATAATACTATAAACGTTACGTCAAAATGGGATCTGTTTACATCAGATACTGACTTTTAAGGGCCTAAGTATGGTTTCAAAAAATAATTATTATTTCCAAAAACACCCATACTGTGGTCACTTTTTTTCCCAATAGTAAAGGGAGTATTCACTGCATTATTGAATTATTTCGTTTTTCTAAAACACATCTGTTTTTTCCAAAAGAAATGCAAGCATTCTTTATGAAACCACTGTGCCTTACACAATTTCATAGTAATGAAAAACTTAGATCCAAATCCAGTTGAAAAGTCGTGTCTTACACCTACATTAAGGTTGTACATAAGATATTTTTCATCTCTGGATATGCAGATGTCAAATTATATCATAAGGAACTAATATGCAAACTAAATGTCCCAATATTAGAAATTTCTGCTTCATAGGAAAGGTCAGCAGAACCCTGGGGGACTTCCAGCACTATGCTACAGAACAATCTTATTTAATCCCTTGTATTAATTTTATTTTTCTTAATAATACTACTTTTTGTTGTCAGAGACTCACCCAGAAATGACTTGGAATAAAAGCATCATGTACAACTAATACCTCTCCTAAAGAAAAGACTAAAACTTTCATTCAGAGCACCATTGTTTTCTTCACCTTTTGTTAGCTTAAAAATAAAGAAGCCCACGAGGAACAGAACAGTTCTGCCTAACTGCCCACTGAGCAATCTGATCTCTGAACATATAAACTTCTGTGAAATTTGGCCAAGAGACACTTGCAAGCTAATTTAGCTTCTGTAGCATCAGCTGTCAGTGATATCTGCATCAGTGATTTCAGCAGGTTGCCTCCTGATGCTGACAGATGGGAAGAAGACATCCATGACAGCACTGAGTAGAGGATACACAGAGTAAAATCTATCCACAGTAAAATAAAGGATCTGTTTGCAAGTGATGCAGGCAAGAGGCAGTGGAAAAGAGGTAAGTGACATTTCACACAGTTTGTTCTTTTATTGCATGTTCCCACATCTGAAAATTCCACCTTCAGGCTATATCCCAAATTTGGGTCCTTGCCCTGTTGAGATAAAACACTGATCTAGCTAGCCTTCAAAACATGTCCAGGGCCCAGTGTTCTAGCTACTTAAGTAAGAACAGCTAGCTGAGATTTAGCAGGAGCAGGACAGTTTAACTATTACCAGAAAAAATGGATAAGGAAAAAAAAAAAAAAAAACCACCCTAAATTCTGAAATAATAACTACTTTAGCATGTCATCTGTGATTTTTAAGGATGCTATTAGTCAGACTAAGTAGTACAACACATATAGTACAACATATATTCAAGGTTTTGGCCTGTTGTGAACTATTCAACCTGTCCCTTAATGTTTCTGCATCTCAGATGGGACAACCCTCGTTGTGTGCACAGACTGGGGAATGAGATGCTGGAAAGCAGGGCTGCAGAAAGGGACCTGGGGGTCCTGGTCACTGGCAAGCTGAACATGAGTCAGCAGTGCCCTGGCAGCCAGGAGGGCCAACCCTGTCCTGGGGAGCATCAGGCACAGCATCGACAGCCGGGCCCAGGCAAGGGAGGGGATTGTCCTGCTCTGCTCTGGGGCAGCCTCACCTCGAGTGCTGGGGGCAGTTTTGGATGCCAGAATATAAAAAAGACATGAAGCTCTTAGAGATCATCCAAAGCAGGGCCATGAGGATGGTGAAGGGCCTTGAGGTGAAGCCCTACAAGGAGTGGCTGAGGTCACTTGGTTTGTTCAGCCCGGAGAAGAGGAGACTGAGGGGAGACCTCTTTGCAGTCTACAACATCCTCACAAGGGGAAGCAGAGCAGCAGCCACTGATCTCTTCACTCTCATCACCAGTGACAGGACTCAAGGAAACGGCATTAAGCTCAGTCTGGGGAGATTTAGGTTGGGTAACAGGAAAAGGTTCTTCACCCAGAGGGTGGTTGAACACTGGAAGAGTCTCCCCAGGGAAGTGGCCACAGCACCAAGCCGTTCTGAGCAAAGTAAGTGTTTGGACAATGTTCTCAGACACATGGTGAGGTTCTTGGGGCATCCTGTGCAGGGCCAGGATTTGGACTCAATGATCCTGATGGATGGGTCCCTTCCAACTCACTATATTCAATGGTTCCACGATTATATGGGGTCTTGTAGAATCCCTTGTGAAATCCTGTTTCTCAGACACTCTGTATTTTAATCCACAACATAAGAGAAATCACAAAATGCTATGGGAAATTGATTTTGGCATTCCTAGAAACATAAAAGGTTTCTAGAACTCACGAACTTGTTTCAAGTCTTTTGGTTCAAGTGCAAAATGCAGGTTTTTTTGGCCTCACTTACATGAACATACAGAATATCTCACAGAAAATATACTTAAACAAATGAACAAAAATCTACATGCAGTAACTACAGCACAAGACGAGAGCAGGAAGCCTGTGATACTCATACAAATAAAGCAGTGATGACAGCTATACAACATCCAAAATAAAAAATGTTTGAATCAAGTTTGAATGAGGCTCTCTCAGATAATTTTACAATTAAGTGAATTGCACTTTGTGTTGAAAAAGAAGTGTACTTACGCAGCAGTAATAACGATCCTAAGATCATTGCAAGGATGGCCCAGAGACCAAGGGTAACATTTCCACCAGAAAGCTGACGACCTCTGACGTCGCATTCAGATGGTGTAACACAGTCACAGAGGTTGACTCTTACAGTGTTCTCTCCTATCTTTCCTCCATTATCGATCACACTTACAGGAATTTCATAAACACCATATGGAATATCACCCTTTGGTGAAAGATACCAAGAATTATCTGTAAAAAAAAGACAAAACCAGATCTAGGGTCAACAGTCCCTGCAACTCAGTTGTCACAAATATGACCACAATCACAATTTTCCCTTCTGTTACAGCTATACTGCTACCAGATCCACATAAATTAGTTAAAAGTTAGATTAAATGTGTTGATACAAAACTACATCTTGAAAGGTTTTATACTTTCAGCACCTTTTAAATGTTAGAACTGACAAAGCATACCTTATACAACCTTCTGAAAACATATGATTTGAATCTCTGAAGTTGATTTAGTTCATTATAGGAAATGACACTACTTGGGCTTACTAGTAAAGACCATCAACTAAACTGACATTTATTAAAAAGACTTTTGGTAGCATGATTGGAATAATTAATTGTAAACTTAATTTATATCTCTTCTACTCTTTAGTAGAGTTAGTCTACTCTATTGCTATTCAGTGAGAATGACTCTTTCCACTAGGAAAAAAAATCCATTTAATCTGCTGCCTTGTTTGGAGGCAACAATTAATGACCATATGCTTTAAGGGGCAAAAGAAATATTTTCTTTTAAATGTACAAGACTGACACTGATAGATATAACGGTTGTTTTATGATGAGCTACATGAAACAACATGTATAATCTAAAATGTGGTTTTCAATTTGCCTAATATAAACTTTGAAAGTATTAGATGTCTTTGTTTTCAGACTTTTCTGTCTTTTCCTTTTCTTTAGTGAATATATGATGGAGCACTTCAGAACCAGACTCTTTTCAACGGATTCATGTAACCTCAGTAGCAAATATATGTCATATTCTTGTTGCCATCATCTGGCAACCAGGAAACTACCACCAGCTATAACTTTTTTAATCAACAGATTTTAGGAAACAGTGATTCTTTTGCTAATAAATTGTTTATCTACTTCTATAAAAACTATAAAAATAACAAATATATTAAAGGAGATAGGCTTTCTTTCACCCAGCTCAGCTTTATCAAAAGTGTGCTGGGTAACAGCAGTAGTAACAAAAAACTTCCAGTATTTTTTTTTTGGCAGCCTGTAATCAATTTTAGGTAAAGTTTCAGTTTTCCAGTTCTCCACCATAATAACAGACTAAGAAAAGTTCTATTTGTCTTTGGAATACTAGTCATTTCATTCTTAAATTCCTTATAAATTATGAATCTATAGGTCCTTTTCCAGGTGTTGATGAAATGCATGACACTGGGTTTTGTTCTTTCTCCTAACCTTCTTACATCATAATTTCAGATGGCAGCTGATTGCTGACCCAAGAATGCTGGGGACAGATTCTTATTTATGCTTTAAGAGACAGATATAGTATCTTTCTCCTTGCCTTTGGGATGCCAACAGTGTCCTCTTCTCTATGGGTCCCTCCCTACTAGAGGGGAACTAGAAGGACTACTAAAGAGCATCATGAGCCCCATAGTAGCTCCACTGACTACACCAATTCCAAACAGAGATTCATCCAATCTATTCTTGCAGACCACCCAAGGGAGAGACAGCAAAGCCTCCTCTGGCCACCTGGAGCTGAGTGAGGAGGAGGAAGTTTTAGCATACCATCGTGTGGAGTTAACTTCCACATGGAAGCCAGGTTTCGGTCAGTTATGCGATACACGAAGGGCGCGCTGTAAGGAGCCTCGTCGCCATCCTGTGCCGTGAGGCAGATTGGTTTTCTGTCTCTGCACATGATATAGTCCGTTTGAGTGATTCGTGGGAAATTCTTGTTGCCAGGCACGATGCAAACCTGAATTGTTCCAGTGCCTGTTTTACCATCTGCAAGATAAAAATAACTAGGGTTTAGCACTTAGTTCTAACACCCACGTATTAATTTCTAGTCCAAACTTTCACAATTAAATATCACCGACTGTTAATATCCATGTTTAGAAGTATTGTGGAAAGCAACTGCTGATTTAGCCAGAGAGAGAGAGGGAGTTCTCACCACTCTCTCTTGGCTGGTTGCAGATGCATCAGCAGCTCCCACACCTCCATATTCTGCATGTGCAGACTGTATTTTGTTGAGCATGTATGTCTGTGTGGGAACACATACTACTCTAACAGAAGGATAAGAGGAGAAAGAGCTCATAAGCCAGGAGTAAAGGACACCAAGACAAACAGAGACAAAAGCAGAAAGTGAAGATTTCCAACCTTTTAACTTCTGGAAGGAGAAAATTAATTACACTTTCCCTACCTTCACCTCCCCTGAGAACACAATCACTAAGGAAACAGGGGACTTCTTTCTGTCCTCTACCCTCTAAGTCACCAGCCACTCATTAGTGGAACACACTATGTCATCAAAGTCTATATACAAGAAACGAATGAACTCTTCCTCCTAATCACAGTTTTTCCAATACACAAATGGTCAATGCATGTATATGCATTCCAGTGAAATTACATCAAGTCTACATTTTAATCCTTTCTCTAGAAAAAGTTGATTGCAGAGGCCTATATCACGTTTACTTTACAGACAACAATTTAGATTTCTATTATTTACATTTAACTTNTGTTTACTTTACAGACAAGAGAAGTTCTAAACAATTTAAATTTCTATTATTTACATTTAACTTTAATATGCAGACTGTAGAATTTTTTGCTGTAAGGTCAACAACTTCCTTTCAAAAAGTCCCCTCTACTCTCTGTTGTCTAGCTCAAAGCTGTCAGGAGCTGCCACTTAAAAAACAATAGTCGAGAAATAGAAGAAATATAATCTAGAGGAAAATCTCTCAATTTAAAATTACTGAAGGGTTTTAAACAGGGCAGATAACTTCACAAAACACTCAGATCTTGCCTGATTTCTGAAGGCTCTCCCTACTAAATAATATCCCCTAAGAGTTTGAAAGAGCTATTGCAAAGACAAGACAATGCACCAGGTGGGTCGCTGGTCTGAACCACTACAGCTCTCCCTATACTAAATTTGCACATAAACATCTGTTAGAGACCACAGAGAATGCCAACAACATTTAGTACTCACTTCTGTCTATTGCCAGGACTGTGATGTTGCATTGACCTCGTCTCATTTCTCCGATGTCTCGGTCCAAGACCCTAACAGTTCTGACTTCACCCGATTTGTCATCTATGTTGATCCAATTACACTGGCCAGGTGGTATCCGGTATCTGTGAAGAATAATTTGTCTTGTTAAAGATCCCAAACATAGACACATGTATGTACATACACACGTATTTACATACACATATTCATGTACACTGATAGGTCTGCAGGTACACACACACACACACATACAGCCTCAACAACTATTTCCCCCTTCCCCTAACCCACCAAGCTGTACTCCAAAAAAACCTAGTAAGTAAGGTTGTTTCATACCTTATACCCTCACTATTTCCAGTTTCGGGATCTTCTGCCACATATCTCCCTATAGCTGTCCCAATATCTTCGCATTCCTTCACGTCCAAGCGCAACAAACAGGGTTTAAACACTGGTCCCTCATCCAAATCCAGGACGTGCACGGTGACAGAGCAGGTGCTCTGGGAAAGCTGCTGGGAATGGGGAGCCAGCAGGTAGGGTGCCTCATTGTTGACTCCAATCACCAGGACCCTTTGCTTGGCGGTTTCATAGTCCAGTCCCTGAAACAAAGGTGGGGTGTTGGCTTTTTCCCTTCAAACCAAAACAAAACTTAACATTGTTTTCACCACTCCATTATTACAGCTGAAACTGTGCCGCGATTTTTTTACAAAAGAAGCCAGCTATCCTCAAACATCCACCTTGAGACAGAGTAAAAGGACATGATTTTTTTTTAAAGAAATGTTAAGTTTCAAGCTAGTCAAAGAAAAGTGCCTGAGAAAATACCACTAATAAGACAAGCAGTACCACTGCAAAATTTTGGATAAATATTCTGAAAATGTATTACTAAAAGACCAGAAAGAAATTAAATGTTGTGGGGGATTTTCTTCTTCCATATTTAGTTGGCCATTATTTTAGCTTACATGTATTTCCTTTCCTCCACTAACCAATCACACTTCTTCCTAGTAGTTACAAATCCAGCTGAGAATTTATGGAATTGACAGTAAGCAGTTACCATTTATTCTTCAGACACCTTCTCCAAAATCATCAGATGCCTTTAATAGAGCTAATTTCATCCTAAACTCATAATATTCTCTAGCACACTACAGGGTTACAATAAATGTAAGAAACTTCAACTGTGTTCATATATCAGGGACAGAGCTTTAGAAAAAATTCTAATGATTACAAGTAACAAAAAACCCCATAACAATATTAATTTAAAAATTACTAGCATCTCTCTCTCTACGATTTACATGTTCGAATTTTAATATTAATCTTTTCTGCTTCTTAGAAGTTACCTCTTATGGCAGTTTTAACAGGTAATAAACAAGAGGCGTGGAGAGGCAAAGGGATGTGCTGAAGTACAGATGCAATTGGCATTTTAGCTTGTATCTGCAAAGCATTTATATCAAGTAACCAAACGGACACCAAGTCTTATATGTATATGGACTTCCTCACATGTCAGAAAAGCAAACCTGAAGTCAGGACACTGCAAAATAAAACCTGGAGAGCTTTTTGCTGAAATAGTAAGTTTATTTAACTCCCGGAGAGAACAAGACTGGAGAAGGTGCTCAACCTTTCCCTGCTTTGTAACTCTCTTATTTCTGTTAAAAATCATGACGCATTCCTCAGTGACATCTCTTAAGTCTAAACTATTCCAACTGTGGAACCAGGCAAAAGCACCAAGCTCTTCTGAAATGATAAACCAAATTCTTTGAATTCTAAGCACACAAAATTGAGGAACAGCCTTGGAAGATGAGCTTTGTGTGTTATGTGCCACACATGAGCCTCAACCACTGTGCATAATGCAATCTGCTCTTCAAGAGAGTTCAGGTCAAAAGAAAGTCTGTTGAGCCTGACAGTTACAGATAGTTTTTGAATAAAAATGATTCCTAGATTGTTGGTTTTGAACCCAAAACTTGAAAATCCATGAATTTTCCTCTAGCCCTTCAATCATTACTTACCTTAACAACACACAGTATTCCTTCGTTTGTGTTTTTGTCTGTTGTAATTTCAAAAGCCTGATCATCATTTCCTCTTATAATTTCATATACTGCTCCTGAGCCAGGTGAACCAGGTTCATCAAGATCAACAACAGAGACTCTCAGTATTTCTACACTCACTCTGTTTTCCTCCACTCGTGTTTCATACTTGGAGTACCCAAAAAAGAAAGAAAACAAAAAAAAGAAAACGACAAAAAACAAAACACAATTTAAAACAGAAAATACTATTCCTTGAGGTAGGACTGAAGAACACCATATTTAAATAAAACTACTTCAACATAAGGGGTCAATTCACAAAGCTTCTGTGTTGATTTGTTTCCATAAATTAGCATATTTTCCCCACTCTTTCCTTATACCCTGCATCAAACTATCCTGACAGTACAGCTGAAATCTCAGCTTCTTCATACAACTCAAACTATCACTGACGTAATTAACTCTGGAATTCTCCTCCCAGGAAAGGTAAATTAGCACAGTTTCCCTCAGTTCCATCAGCTATAGATTCTAATTTGCATACAACATGATCAAGCTGAGAATTAGAAAAGGCATTGGGCTAAATTAAAAAATATATAAATAAACAAACCAACAAGAACTTGAAGAAAAGCCCAGAAGGATCAACTACATCTCTACTCAGATGGCAAAAGATAAAAGGATTTTTTCTATTTTTTTTTACCTTTTTAAAGAGCTGTGTTATTCTGTACAAGCTAAAGATCAGATAAGAGTGATTTTGAATTAATATTACTGATGATATTCTACAGTAGTGAACAAAAATGGTAAACTACATGTATTCCTTATGAATAATGAATTCTTTTTTCATATATTTCATATTACAAAATCTCCCGTAGTATTTGAGATGTGTACACAGTTATTGATATATAATCTTTACCCTGAATGATACACATGGCTGCAATAAGCAAAGACATTTATATTGGCATTAACTGTCTCAAGGCATTGGACTTCATATTTGAAGGACTGTCCACCAGGAAATTATAAAGGGGAATCAAAATACTTTTTTTTTAACCTTTATACAGACACTGTACTTATGCAGACTTACTTGCAACTGTTTAAAGGATGGTGCATTGTCATTCGTATCTTCAAGTTTGATGACAACTGTTCCTGTAGTGCACAAACCAAAAGGCTGACCTGCCATATCTCTCACTTCGACTAACAAAGTGTAACTGGGTACGAGCTAAAAAGAAGAATAAAAGCACACAAAAGTTTGTCATACTCACTTTTTTAAACTGCATAGTTACACACAGGAGTAGAACTAAATATTTCACTCCTGTTCCACAACTCTGCTCTAAATTCAGTGCTCCCAACAAAATGAGACAATTAGCTTGGGGGCTTTTTTCCCTGTAGCTCAAAAGGAAAAGCAGCAAAATATTTTTCTGTGGCTAGGCAGTGCTGAGTTCCACACCTGTTAGCAACATGCATGCTGTATCTTGTATCAAATAAAGCTTCTCACAACATCAGCATTATTTTCCAAAACCTGAGGTTTTGGAAGATACAGATGACACACTTTCATCTGCTCTTTGTCTGCCCTTTGGAGCAACAGAGGTTGCCAGCAGGTAAAGTGTTTCGATGCATGTCTATTACTTCACTGAGGATGACTGAAAACTGTGCTGTGACCAGCCTCTGTCTGGGCAATGCAGGATAAGGCAATGCCTGCCATTTGTCAGAGTCTGGCACCAAAGGAGTCAGTGTCCTTATCAGTTCCAAGGGGTTCCCCGATAAGCAGAACGCTTAAATCCCTGACTTGAGCCACAACACCAGAAAGCTTTTTTTTAATGTGAACAACGAAGGGAACAGGGACCAGGGGAAGAAAGTGGGCAGAGGGGAGGAGAGGGAACACAAGACATTACAGATGGATTAGGCACAAAATGAGGAAGTTTGTAAATCATGTCAATAACTCTAGTTCTGAATGCCTGGAAGTAGCATTGGGTTTCTCTGGTGCAGGAAAGAAATCTCACGTTGTACTTCATAAGCTTCTTTAAAAGACAGGCATTGGACAAGTTTTTCAATCCTTCCTTCCTTTAAGTAGTCACTGTGACAGCTTCCTTAGTAGTTACAGTGATGCTCACCATCACTGCAATTTTCTCTGGCTAAAAAAGCTGAGCACTGTATCTGCAAATGCAGAATTTTGCAACATGCTGTTTTACATGGATTTTCAACCATGAAACAACACAAGTATAATATAACTCCTTTAATTTTCAGCAAGATGTGCCTTCTAGCAATTCTAGAATGACTTTCTTATGCTAGAATTATTATTTTGAATTACAGGCGCCTGTCATTTTTCTTCTAGAGTTAACTATCTCTCACATGATATGCTATCAAAAAAAAGAAATCCTGCATCTTATTTGCTTGCAAGCTAGATGTTAAAAATAAATGGGTGGCACTTTTAATTTTAAGAAATGGCATATTACTGTTTCAACTATTGCAGATATTTCTATTCAGTAAAGGATGACTGACTACTTCCAGAGAACCCGGTTCACCTTCTCTGTGAACAAGCAAGAAGCACCACAAATCTAGCTTTATTAGGAGGAAACAGTGGCTTATGGGATTCCTGAACACAGAAAGAATAAAAAATCCACAGGTTGAACAGCTGAGCAGTAGAAAGTTCTCTGCCAAGGTTAGCTAGAATATGGTAATCTATGCAGAAACTCTCTGGACTGCTTACAGGTCTCTGAAAAGTTTCAGAAGGTCCTTAGAAACATTAACAAAAAATGGGTAACATAAGCTATGTCTGGTGATTCTCATGCCAGCATTTCATAGAATCATAGGAAGGCTTGGGTTGGAAGGGACTCTAAAGATCATCTACTTCCAACCTGCCAATGCCATGAGATACCACCCCACAAGCTCCCCCCATTAAACTGGCCTTGAACACTTCCAGGGATGGGGCATCCACAACCTCTCTGGGCAACCTCCTCCAGGGCCTCACTAGCCTCTGAGTAAAGAATTGCTTCCCAAGATTTAACCTAAATATCTTCTCTTTTAGTTTAAAACGACTTCCCATCTGCCCATGAAAAAAGTCACTCTCCTTTTTTTATAAGCCCCCTTTAAGAACTAGAAGGTTGCAATGAGTCCTCTCCTCCCTAGGCTGAACAACTCCAACTCCCTCAGCCTCTCTTCCCAGAAGAAGTGCTCCAACTTTTGGATTTGAACTTCTTCACATCCCTCCTCTGGACTTGCTCTAACAAGTCCCTGCCCTTCCTGTGCCGAGGAGCCCAGAGCTGGATGCAGCCCTGCAGGTGGGGTCTCACGAGGGCAGAGCAGTGGTATTAAGCAGCTATCTGCGTGCACTAGATGGCAGATGAGAACGTTTCAGGGAAGATCACCTCTCTGTCCAGCTGTGGCAGTAACACAGAGATGACACCAGTGTCACCATGCAAAGAGAACGCTGGGGTAATTGGTGGGGTTTGTGACACAATGCGGTATTTCAATGTGGTATGCAGAGTGTAAGGCTCATCTCTGTCCTCTGCAATCACTTTTCCAACGACAACACCTGTGAACACAACACAGCAATTTTTAGTTCCAGAAAAATCCGCAAATAGTAAAAATTATTTGAACAAGTATTTCTGTTCTAAACATGTTAAAATAGCTATTTGATCATTTAGCTCTAAATGAAAATAATATCTAAACCACAATATTAATATCAAAAATAAAGCAATGGTGTAAAATTATCTATTTAGTCCTCTGGGAAATTTTTTTTTTTGTTCTTAGGCAAAGTTGTGATTATTGCAGCTGTCAAAAAAAGAATAATCAAAAGAAATACTGAAAGTTTTTATTTCAACTAGTGTTTTTGACACCGACTTCTAATTAAGCATCTCAAACACAGCTGGAAAGGTGTTGCCAGGGGGCTGGAGCTTTCTGACCTGGTTCAAACTGCACTACCACCTCACACAGAGCGGTGCTGTACCACACACCCATAGCCCCAGCGGGTTTGGAACTTCTCTTTAAATCAATAGCTTACATGGTAAGAAGAAGAGCAGTTCAGGGAATGAAATGCAAGTGGGTTTTTGGGATAATGGGAAGACACTTTGCTTCCTTTTTTGTGAAGCAAGTCAGACTTTCCCCACTCTATGACCCTGGCCTAGGAGATGAATGAGGAATGGCAAACCATGGCTTTTCCATTCCTTATTTTCTGGGGTCCATCTTTCTCCTGGCTTTTTTTTGTTACACAGACACATGAAGTCAGTAACAGGCAAATCCCAGCCTTTTACAGGTATGGGCAAAAGCAAGACTTTCTCCAACCCTGACCTCTCCCACAAAAAACCCACCTTAGTTCATCAGCTTGGACATGCACTGTAAGCTTAACCAAAAGCATTTTACATGTTAGAAAATCACCTTTTTAATTGTTTAGGAGACTTTTTAAAACATTTTACTGAAACAAATGGTTTTTGGATAAATAACACTCTGAATTTTTTCAAATCATTTTAGGTACACTCAATCAGAGTTTTTAAAAACTTCTTCTAACAATACTTTTCACTATGACTGAGATGACAATTTGGAATTTCTAATCATTACAAAATCTTCAGCTGCTCTTTGCAAATTCAGCCTTTGTTGTAACATAATACTCCCCAGGAAATCCCACTGAAATGCCTTAAAAGGCAGGATTATTTCCATTCATACTGGTACATAACTGAGCTGAGTAGTGGTGTGTTCAGTGATTTTAAACAATTCTTACCAGGTCTAGAATTTTCAGGAACACAAAATTCAAAAAGGTCTTGTGTAAAATATGGAGCATTATCATTATCATCCTCTATCCTGATTGTATGCACAAGGGGTACTTCTGGTGAATAACCATCTGGAGTGGTTGCAAAGCAAATGATCTGCAGGAAAAATTCAGTGTTTAAGCAACATGCAGTATTATTACACTTAGTTCAGCAGAGGAGTCAATAAAATGAAATGAAGTACAGTGTGAAAAGCCCATCCCTCTCAAGGAGGCTCTTCAGGCACATGGAAGGAGATGTGACAGGTATCTTAGAGCGAAAGCAAAACAAAACTTTTGAATGCTTTCCAATCTTTCCCCCTTCCATTCCTCACACAGTACAAGTATTTCAATCATTTTCTCCCTAACCCCTCCTCCAACTCTATCACTTTCTCCAAGTTTCTTGAACACTTTTTTTTTTAGGTGTTTACAAGGCAACCTCAGTAAACAAAATTTAGATGTACATATTGTTATTTAGAACAAAACAAGAACGAGAGCAAAACTATTTGCCTATTATAACATAATTTAATTAAATGTAGCAATAGGTACTGAAAATTACCTATTTACAAGCTGTTTCTACTAATTGCCTTCTTACAATTTTCAGCCAGTAGAGAGAGCAGTGTACCTTGTTAACAGAACTGAACAGCTTGAGAGACTCAGAAAACCACAGTTGTCTAGAGTTTACCTTTACTTTGTTTTTCTGCGGATATTTTAAACATTCCTTGAAAAATTCTTCCTAGAAGTGATGCAAATCCAATAGGTCACCATATCTATGCTGCAACTAGAGATTAAGCAGTGAAAAGCAAAAACTGCTCTCAAGATCTAGGTGGCCAGCTATTTATTTATTTGCTACTGATTTTATCTCATCAACACCAAGGATATTACCCAGAATAGACAGGTGATTCCAGATCTTGTTTGCTGCCATTTCCCCTGCAATCCAACTGTCAAATATATGCATGACAGATTAAGGGAAAAAAAAATAGTTATATTTACACAACATAGGCCTGTACCTGAAAACTTGGATACTGTTCACGGTCTACCGCACGAGTAGCAAAGATATTTCCAGTTTCTCTTTCTATGTAAAACAAACCCTTTGGATCTTGATCAATTCCTGGTCCACTTGCAGAATAATAAATTGTGTAGTTCTGAGCTGTGTCTGACTGGACCTATAAGAAGACATTTTTAAGCCCAAGGCAAAACAGCAACAGCATCTCAATAGATTTCTCCCTTTTCATGATCACATTGAGCGCAAACAAAAACTCCTAAAACAAAAAACCAAACTTGATTTACAGTTCACAGAATAGGAGAACAGCCTGCCATGTGACTGCCTTCTTTTATTATGTGTGTACATGACAAGAGGAGCTAATTCAAACTCATAAATTAAAGAAATTTATTTAGAAATTAAAGAAATGACAGTGTGCAAGACAAAGAAAATTTAATCAAATCTCTCTGGAATACTTCACACAGGAGGCATATTCCAATGCAGAGGGCTAATTTCTGAATCAAGAGCTTATTTTCTGTTCAAGAGACTTTAGTTTCAGTGCATTCACTGAGAAGATGGTTTGCACATAAAGAAGAGAAAGTGAAGGAAGGAAAGGAGGAAGAAAGACCACATAGTCCAAGAGATATGCCAATTCCGATAGCATCTGCATCTCATTACGAGCGCCAAGGAGGCAACATTAGACTTATCTATTTATAAACACTCTTCTCGCAAAATACTTTCCCTATTTACTGGATGCCAGAAGTTAGGAGGATAAGATTAGTAGAAGAATGATTGCTCTGCACAGACTCTGTTATTACACTTGTCTCTACACATCGGCTAGCAGCCACTCTGTAATCTAGTGAAGGCTAGATGGATCTATGATAGCTTTAGTTCTTGCATTTCTCTTTCACGCCTACTTGTTTTCTTCCAGTAAGTACTTTTCTGAACAACACAGGCCATATTCAGTCTTCAAGGCTGAAGGTACACACCTGGAGCTCCAGAAAGGATGCAGACAAGCAGGCAAAATTTACCCCAGTCTGTGTTTACAAAACCTTTTTCTAGGCATTGTTTAGTGGAGGGTTGTTTGGTGCTGCTTTTCTTTTAATTACAGTGACTGATTTCCAGGCCAAAAAGCTCTCTTTGATAGCATGTCTCTCTCCTTTTTTCAATTTTGCACAACTCCATTTCATTCCAACAACTAAGATCACAAGTTATTTCAGATACAAGATCACGAGATATACAATGAACAGGACAGAACAAGACACAGGAATAATAGCAGGAATGTCATCAGTAGGGGAATACTACACAGCTCATTTTCTTCATCCTATAAGTCACATACAAAACTAGCATGGGTCATAAAATTAAGGTTCATACAAAATGTACCTGCTGTATTTGCAGTGGGAAAGGTCCCAGTGAGTTCTCTATCATGACAGATGGAATAGGGCCCCATCTTCTTTTGGTTCTCTTGAGAACTGTGTCTCTAGCATGCCTGCTCTTTGGTGTCTGGGTCGAGAAGATAAAAAGACAGATGAGAATAAATCCATATATTCTTAGCTGCATATATTTTTGCTTAACTGCCATCCTGCATTTCCATCTTTTTCCCTCCATTCCAGTCTTCCTACTGACAATTTGTTTTTCCAAGGTCTTCATTTCTGATTATATCTGTGATAATATTCCAAGCTTTTTCATTTCTTGTAATACTTTGCATGAATAGGATCTGCTTTAATTCCTCAAACATGGCTTTTAAGATTCTTGACATTCCTGATCATGCTACTTGCTAGCATGTCTTATTTGAGAAAGGAAATCTGCTGACTAAAGCAACACAGTAATCAACAATTGCTAAATAAAAATACACTCTCCACTGGTATTTTGCCTGATTATTTGAATTCTAAAATTCAGCTACAGATTCTTGGCATGAAGCTGTACTCTGGGAAAAAGTATTTCATATAAGTAAGGTATCTGGAAATAGAACTTAACCTTTTTTTCTTTTTCCACCAAGCTAACATGTATTTTCTTTTGAACTTGTTCTTGAATGTCTTTAAGCAATATGGTAAAAGTCTTTTTCTCAGCAGACAAAGAAAGAGCAGATGTTGTATACACAGAACCATCTTCTAGAACCTTGAAGTTCTCATCACTGGAACTGATAAACTCTGCAGACTGAAGGCATTCTTTCAAATCGACTGTAAGAAAAAATATTCAGACAATAACTCAAACAGAAAAAAAAAAAACCCTCATAAAACAAAAAAATCCCATGCCCCAAGTAAAAATTACATTTACTGACACATAGAGTTTCAAAAGCTTGTCATTCAGTATTTAAGCATCACAAATACAGATTTTTTAAACCCATTAATGCACTCAGATTTGACTAAGTTTTCATTAATTTAGTGTTGTGTTCATTAGTGTTTCCTAAAGGACATGGGTGCCTTGTGGATATTGCTTAACAACACACTGCTACACTGGTAAAATTATTGAAGCATCAGAGGTGAAAATATGTACATTTAAATGCAAAAAACATTGCAGACATGCCCATTATTGGACCAGTAGCTATTACATTTGCCTCGTGCTCCATGCCCTACAATATCAGTGAAGACGATTAATTAATGCAAATGCCCACTGGAGATGTTACATCTTGGAAGTTTTGCCCTCAGGAGGAAAGCACTGACTGGTACTATGTGATTTAATAGTCTTGGTAGGACAAAGGCCTTTAAATTATGAGGCAGACAGATGGGAGAGATAAAAACTAACTCTAGAACAACCAATTAGCAATTTTTTAATATGTATGTGATAGACTCCCATACAGGTAATTTCAGCATACTTCCCAGGTATTTCTCATTGTATTTGCTATCACTCGTGGCTAAAATATGCTTTTTGTACTTCAGTATACTCAGTTCACCAGCAAGTGGTGAACTACTCTCACTACAGCCGGAGAAAAAGCATCAGGATATGCTATGCCACAGCCCTAAGCAAGAATGATTTGGCACCCTGAAAAGGATGAAAGTCAGAGACTCAAACTCCAGACAAATGATCATTGCAGAGTACAAGAGATGTGTCACGCTCTCAAAATCAAAACTTTTCAGTACTTTTTCAATGGTATCTTAGTGGCTGGAACACTCCTGTATGAAATTTGATCGCACAATTCGCAAAGATTCAGAATTTCATCCTGTATATGTAGACGACATGTTCAATAAATTAAATTTCATTTTGCTTTCAAAACCGCAAAAACAAGTGGGAAGGATAATTTTAAATATGATGTGATTTTTTCTTCCTCTTAAGTTTGTCCTTTAAATGCACAAATAAAGATTTCCTAGACTTTCTATGGTACTATAGCAGTC
This sequence comes from Erpornis zantholeuca, assembly GCA_013400515.1. Lineage (NCBI taxonomy): Eukaryota > Metazoa > Chordata > Aves > Passeriformes > Timaliidae > Erpornis > Erpornis zantholeuca. The sequence continues at coordinate 42,427 of VZTN01003884.1, forward strand.
ACTCCTACCCTTTTTCACCTGTACAGTGCAAATGTAGTATTGAAGAGAACACCACAGCCTCACTTAAATGTGCCTTATACTGCTACCTATTACAGCACTGCATTTCTACAGATACAAGACTGGAGATTTTGTTTCTGATGGTTGTGTAAGTCAACACTATGATCAGTTAGCTACAGCTTTGTGGGATTTTTTTCTTTAAAACACCTGGTATAAGATATTAAAAACCCTTACAATAACCAGGAAAATCCTGACTATCTTCACTGTCAAGGTATGGTCCTTGTATCAATGCAAAATATTTTTCCATAAATATTTAAGTAATGTTATTTGAGCTACAATGGTCTTATTAAAAGTTTTAGGGAGAAAAAAAATTAAGCTAAACACTATGCAATTTCTTTGAAAGCACTGCAATAACATGATGTTTTATTTTTATATAAATCAAGTTTATTTATATTGAGAAATGTTAAAGTCTATGAGAACCCACACAGCTGTAGCAGCCTTCTTCATTTTAAAACTTAAAAGTAAGGTAAATTAATTTTCATTGTAAAGTTAAATTTTTGGAGCGATTGGGATGAACTACCAATTCACTTTATTTGTTCCTTCTACAGAAATGTGGATTAGGACTGCAGACTTGGAGCATACTCCTCTGTTGTCATAGGACTCACAAAGGGCACCTCTGAATCCTCAAACTCAAGTCTCAGGCAGCACAGAATTCTTCAGCACCTCCTATGCCACACCCTTCAAAGCTGCCTTTGAAAGACTGGTCTTAAAAAAAATAGGAGTGGGGTGTTTTTTGGTCTCCCCTATTCCTCCCAGTCACCTGCAAGCTGCCCTAAACTGAGACAGACTGCCCAGTCAGCTGGGAGCACTCTCCTAACAGAATGTGCATGCAGGATACCTCTGCAACACAGCCCCTTGCTTGCCCTGGATACCCCAGCACTGCTGAGCAGTCACATCAGGGTTTCACAGAGCAGCAGCCTCTTGGTGCCTGGTTAAGAGGGTTTGTCTTCTTTTTTTATCTTTTCCATTGTCCAAATAACTTACTCTCTTCTTCACATGACCATGGGTTATGGGTGCAGTTGGGAATATCAAGCATTTATTTAAGTAGTAAGCCTTAGACTCCAAATTTTGAAAACATTAAATTCTGCCATTTCAGGTTGAAATACTGTACTCTGACAACAGCCCTTTATGAAAAGTCAAATGGATGCATGGAGCAGGTGTTCAAATCCGTAACAAACACAGGGCGTATCCTTCATAAAAAGGCTGATCCAGCTGTTTAGCTGGCTGTCCAGTCATCCATTCATGCCATTAAAAAAAAAAGTCTCCTCCACTGTTAACAGCATCTCCAGCAAAGGTGCAATGTTGTGTTGTTAAGCTGGGAATCTCATAGTTTCTCACCTCTGCCAACTAACGTGTCAGCCTCTAGTTCAGAAGGAACATGAAAAATTACTTTCTTGCAAGCTTCACAGCACAAACTCAGCACCTAGAAAACAAACGAAGAAATCAGGAAAAAAACCCACATAATTACATGGTATTTTGAACCAGACATGGATGCTGACTTTGGCTTGTTTGTTTGTTACGACAAGGGAGTGAAACAGCACAGAAAGCACTCCTCCCTAAAAATTCAGGCACTGTGCAGCACAGCATATAAAGTTTTAAACTGAAAACAAGATCTGACTACTGCTCCTGGATTTGTCCATGGCTCGTGTTTTGTTTTTTTCTAAAAACACTGATATTAATAGCAAGAGTTCTCTTTGAGTAGAAGATTTTGACTACATTATTTCTTTGGTAGAAGAAAGATAAAATACAGCTTCACTATGCACTCTCTCCAACAGCATTCCTGGCCAATTTAGATCCAAGGTCTCTAAGTATTAAGATTTAATCCATCAACACTCAGTTTGGTAGAGCTGTGGTGATGCTGAACATTAAAGGGACAAGTGTCTCATTAAAACCACATGACGACACTTGCACTTATGTATCACTTTGCATCTTCAAAGTGCATTCTCAACAAACTAATTAAATCTAGCTTCAGCAATTAGATATGACATAAATAAAACGTCGTGTATCACAGCAGTCCACTCCCATATAACCAGTTACAAAATAGGGTCCTCTTAAAAATTCAAATGAGTAGTAGATAACCAGATCTTTTTCTAAAAAGAATCACATACAAAGATTTTCCTCAGCACAGAGCAAGTGAATCCTGATCTCAGATTATATGTGTGTGTTTTTGCCTAGTTTCTATCTCTATGTTTAAAACTGTAATCCAAGAATCACACAGACAATTAAACACAGACATAGAAAAATCTAAATAAATCTATCCACCCTTTTATGTGCATTTACTCTTTCAGGATGAAAGTCTAGCAAAAAAGGAAAAGCTTTTTTTTTCTCATACCTTTAGGATTAAAGGTATAAAGAAGTAAATAGCCAATGGAAATCCTAAAAATTACTTGTGATGGTTATAAAGAAAATATTTAAATCAAAGTACTTTAAACTCTTAAAGACATTAGGACCCTTTAGAAAAAAAATGCTGTGTCTGCACCATAAAAGCTCTTCATATAGTTCCTTATATATACGTAGATATAAAAATATGCATATATACAAATAATTTAAACATCCCTGCTTATGTATTAGTTGGCTTTCCTTATTAACCGACACTTAATAAAACACTCTCTCCTGAAAGACCTTAAAAAATTTTAAGTTACTGAAATTGCAACATCTTTTTACACTGTTCTGAAATATTTTAAGCACCAATAACATCTAATTTTTAAATAGTAATGCCAAGCTCAGTCTGCTGTCAGCACAAAGAACTATTGAAGAGTTAAAGAAAAGTAAGTGGTAGCTATTCATGGACATCAAGACGTAAGGAAACATCAGGTAAAAATAAGCTGTTATGTCCTTTCACTTTACATAAAGAAGACACCTCAGGATTTTTTTCCTTTGGGTATTGTTTGGTTTTCTTCTGCTTGACAGAAGAATCTTTTTTTTTTTTTAATTAGATGTATGGGTAAAGTTGCTTGCATTTCTTTGGGTTTTACTTTAATATCCTTGCAAAGGCAGGGACGCAGTGTCTGAAATAGTAACATTTTCATTAAAATGTGCATATATAATTAATATTAAAATAATAAATTCAGTTCTTCAACACTACCAAGTATTTTTCTTTCACAGGCTCAAACGATCATCTGCCCTCTTTTTGTGAATGCAATGATTATAGAGTGGGAAGGGGGTAGGAAACAGAAGAGAAATCACTTTTACTCATCTACCGTAAATTTTTAAAAATAAAATGTGAGAGAGAACTCCCCTGCTTTCCCTGGCAAAGGCCCTTCTGGAGCTGATAGTTAAGTACAAATACGATAAATTGAAGGTAAAGGAAATCGCTGAAAAGTGTTTCATGAACAACTAACTCTTTCAGAGTAGCTCAAGACGCTGTGGCACAATCCTTCCCACGGAAAAGGGACAACCAGGCGAGAGGCAGAGGGGGGAGATTTAAATGAGATGAACTGCGGTTAATTTTTTCTATGAATAACCAGCAGCAGCATCAGCGACCCGAGCGTGTGTGCCCGCCGCGTAACCCCACGGCAGGCTCCCAAAGCCACCCCAACACCCGTCCCAACGCCAGCTGCGCGCCCCGCTGGATGCCCCCCGGCGCAGGAGCCCCCCGAGGTGCGCCCCGCGGCCGCGCA